>CM043016.1:70363792-70439716 GCA_023690525.1 Holotrichia oblita | reverse complement strand
TTGGACGATTATCATCGACCAAGTTTAATATGCAATGTATTGGGCCTGATGAAAGAAAGATGAGCAATTAATATGAACTAAATGATTTTTGCAAATAAATTGCTTAGAAAGCAAACAGTCACCGAAAAAATAATTAATACTTTATGTTATAAATAAAAGTCTTAGTCTCTAAATGTCTCTTCGCTCTAATCTAATAGGTTACGAGGCCTAATTACTTGAGTATACTCGTGCATATATGGCAATTATAAGGAGATGGTTTGTGTTATACAATGTGATGGTTTGAAAAAAATATATCCACTACATGTGGAGTGGTTGAGATACACATGGTATTCAGAGTTATCAAAAAACAAAACGACAAGTGGCTAACACTAGCAGCGAAATGTCGAAGCCCATCCTAGATTTGAATTCAGAATTGTCAGCTTTGTCAGTACAAGAATCTGAAAAAAGTAAGACAAATTACCTTTCTGCACACACCAAAAGCACAGAATCAGTAGAAAAACGACAATAGGTATTACCTGACCACCTTATGCACAAAAGTTAAAATCTGACTACCCACAGATGCACTGACGTGCAGAGAGCTGCAAAAAAACACTTCTATTTCCTATTTCTGTCCTAATGTTACTTCATGACGTTTTCTTCATTTCAGTTAATGTTTGTCACGAAAGGGCAAATGATGATCTTGAGATTATCTCCTAAGTTTCTGCAAGTCAAGTTCTCTCACTATTCTCGTACAAAAAATCTAAAACTCCGGAAGTATACATCCAATCCTCTTTGAAAAAGAAAGAAGCGTGCACCTTCTGACTCTTTCACAATACTTGAATGACGCACATTACCACAGATAATACCCAAATTGTTGCAAAATTTAAGACAATAGATAGCACATCGGCTATCCTAAGCAAAAACACAGTGAGCACTCCAGCACCAAAAACTTCATCTACGCAAACGACGTCCTCGCCTACTTCCACTCCTTTCACTCCGAAGTATCCTCCCAGAAAATTAACCACCACATACCCAAAAATCGAGGCCTACCTGCATAAGTGGCGCATCACGCTCAACCCACGAAAATCAGAAACCATCATCTTAGGCAAGAGGACGACTGAGATGAGTACCCGAACCAAGATCAAGCTTAAAGGAACCGCAGTCGTACCCCAACCTAGCGTCAAGTATTTGGGTACAACTATAGACCAGAGATTGACGTTTAAAACCAATACCGCCATCAGCGAGACAAACGCGGCCCAAACCATCGGGTGCCTATATCCACTAATGAAGGGCCCCCACATAAATACCCAAAGCAAGATTAAACTGTACAAAACAATAATACGTCCCTCACTACTACATAACGTCCCATCTTGGGCTGAAATGGCTAAATGCCACTGGGAAAAGCTCCAGCGCGTACAGAACAAATACATAAAAATCGCACTTGGCGAGAGACGAAGCGCTAGCAAGGCGGACATTATTACCGGGCCGAATTACCTCTAATCAGGCCATATAGCCTACTGGCAATCAGGAAATTCTTCAGAAAAGTAGCGAACAACCAAAACCCAGCAATCAGAAGAATCATTGAGCCAAGAGCAAGAAGGACATACGCTGACCACTGACCTCCGATGAGTCCTCAATTTACAAGCGACTGCTACCAAGATTTCAACTGTCAACAAGCGATACAGTGTTTTGAAATGATACGAGGGAGCGTTTTTATATTCGCGGGGTGGAAATAAAAAAACCAAATTATTTTTCTTTTTCAATATATTCACCTGCAAGACGGATACATTTTTCACATCTTTCAATCAATTTATTTATACCCTCATAAAAAAATGATTTCTCTTTATCTGCAAAATACGCCGAAACTGCCTCCTTGACTTCATCATCGGCAGTACATTTTTTACCCCGCAGCTCTTTTTTCGTCTCCAGTAACAATTCGACTCAATACACCATCCTTGTCTTCATTACAGAGGTCCAAAAATGCACGCGAACACTCTACGCGCTGTTGTTTTTGCGGTGGCGTGAGCATTCTCGGCACCCATCTTGCGCTGACCTTAGACATGCCGAGATGATCGTGTAGGATTTTAAAAATTGTTGTATCGGATACTCCAACCATTTCTGCGAGTTGTTTCTTCTTTAGTCGAGCATCTTCGAGTACAATTTTTTCAACTTTTTGGATAAGTGCTGGCGTGGTCACCTCAATGCTCCTGCCCGGCCTCGGGTCGTCTTCAAGGGATTCCCTTCCTTGTTTAAATAAACTATGCCACTTGTACACCATGGTTTTTCCTGGACAAGAGTCGCCGTAAACCAATGACATCTCATTCATTATGGTCGCGACTGATTTTCCTTGCCTGGTAAAGAACTTTATAACGGCACGATATTCGATTTTTTCCATATTTCACTTTTCACTCCTGATTATGTTACTTGGTTGACGATAGCTCAAAGACTAACTGTCTAATAACAATGAAACTTCGTATTATACTAATTATGAGTCGCTGCACAGGCCACGCCCCCAATGCGCCTAATCACCCTCCTGCAACCCGCTCATTCCGCGAATATAAAAACGCTCCCTCGTATATGTATGTGATAATCTGCGTAAAACTAAACAAATATAGCATATAGGTTTTTACCCACTAAGGGGTTATCCTACACAACGCCAAAGGCGCAGTCGAACTGTTAATACCATATCTTATATTAATATTGCACAAAATGTCATTAGAATATCTAGGATTAGATAGATAAAATGAATAGAATAGAATAAATGTTGTGAAGTACCTTGTACATAACTTAACGTATAATAAAGAGAATTATGAAAATCAATGAATCAATCACAGTGAGCACTAATATTTGAAAAAAAGGAGAATTAAATATATAATACAGTAAGTCCATATCCATCATTATCCCTTTTTTGTTCTTCTAAAAATGTCGTTTACTTACTGTGTTTTCGCACGTTCTTTTCTTTCTGCAATAAATGCGACTAATAACTAATATAGAGGCGAAATTATTAGTAGAGTGTTTAGCAACGATCAAATCACTATCAAATAACATAAAATTTTATATCATGACACTTACGTCGTAAAAATCCGAGTTAAAACATCGAAATATAAATAGGTCACTTCCATACGGAAGGAAGCTATATTAACTTCCGTAAATGTCCTAACATTAATTCTGAGACGAATTGCACATAACGCCAAATCGGATGAATAGTTTACTAGAGCATATAGGGTAATATTACATAACCATATAATTGTTAGCGATTTCAATATAACTCTTTCTATTCCGCAATACAATTGAACTGGCTTTTCATAATGTTTCCTTATAGTTATGTAGTTTATCAGTGCCTGAGGAAAAGTGAAATCAGCAATCTACGAATGATTTTCTTCCATAAATGCATGACTATTACTTTTCATAAAATGCATAGGTGGACATGCATTGCCTGTTATTGCCATAATAGTTAATTATACGAAGAATTCAATTAGATCTAAAGTCGTGGACTCTATAATTGTTAAGTGGTTTTGTTAGTTATTTTGCAAACGAATGTTCACTGTTGTTTATTAAATAAATGAATAACATCATGATAAGTAACATAAGTTTCTACCACTTTGAATACAATGTCCTCTACAAAGCAAAAAAAATCTAAATTATTGATATTAAGGCAGAAAATATTTTTGTTTCACTTAGCAGAAAACTTAATGTAGCAACCGCTATCAATTAAATCAATGCTGCAACAATTAAACTCACTCTTTTAAAGCACCTATGATTTGTATATAAATTGTGTAGCAGTTCATAACCAAATTAATGTTACTTCAAAAATGTAAGCACAGCTGTTTAATAAGCGGGAAGATACACGAGGAACAAAAGAATTTATACAGAAGAGTAAATAAGGGGGAGTCGATGGTACCATGCACAAGCTTCCACATAAATCTTGCTCCATAGATTTCACGATGGTGTCCTAGTGATTGCACACCATGTCTGTTCAGCAGTTCACCATAATTTATACTACTATCCGGATAATCGCCATCAATTTTGTAAGATGGGTATTTTAAGAAACGACGTTGTATCTTTTCAATGGTTAATTGAAGGTAAATATAACTAGGGGACCAAACAATCGTTGCATAGTTTGCACATCCTTAAGACAAAATCTAGCGTTTTAGAGCCTGAAAGGCAGAGATCAACTATATGATTTGCAAAAACGAGAATCAAATAAGACACCGAGGTCTTTCCCTTTATCAACTTTTCTAAGTAAGCAGTCATGTATGGAATAGGTGAAATCAATATAGTTAATTTTCTTTGTACATATATGGAATAACAGGTTTTGTTGATATTTAGCTTTAAAGGCAACGCGCCATCGAGGAATTATATTCAAGTTATTCTGTAGAAGCAGTACGTCATTCCAAGATTCAATGGGTAGATGGATTTTAAGATCGTCTGCATAAGCGAGGACATGGCAAGACAAAGAAATAAATAAGTCATTGATGAAGAGAACAAATAGAAGTGGCCGCAAGTGTGAACCTTGGGGAACACCTGACGACCGAATAAACTTAGACGACTTGTATGTGTTGTAAAAAACATAACGTGTTCTATCAGTCAAGTAGGACTTCAGAAGGCGCAACAAAGATTAACTCAATCCAAAAACAATGTGATAACTTCCAAATGCAAGTTTCCCAACTGCTTTCTTTAGCAATAATTGTAAGTTAAAATCGAATAATTTCAACATAAAAATCTACAACAAACAAAATCCGCAAATTAAAAAAGAGAATCTAAATGCCAATCAACGATTCCAAAGATTTTAATTTTGGATGAATAACTAACATTACTACAAATTTGTATTGAATCAGATAAAACGAATTATAATCTTAGAAAATTGTCATCTCAATATTGATACAAAGTAAACACGTAAAATTCTTAAAAATAAGTACTTTCAAATAATTTAATTCAATCAATAAAGATACGTAAGTTCAAAAGATTAATGTGTAAATAAAAAATAGACAGAAATAATGCGATAAAATATTTACGCGTAGATAAACGAATCGGGTAAAAATCATCAACATTAATATATCTAATTAGAATTGACAAATTACAATGTTCACCATGCTTACATACTGCTATGACCACAGGCTTATGTACAATAAAACAGAAAACGTTTGCATGTTGGAAAAGAAATCCTAAATAACTTGCTACCTACGTATTTCAGAATAAACCAATCTTAAAACCGTTTTTTAAATGTAATACTGATTTGGTGGAGATTGTCCACCAGTAACGCCGTATGTTCTACAAGCTAAACAAAAATATATTGAATTAAAAAAAGTTAATTAGCAAGATATATCTCATTTAGAATAACAATTGAAAGGCATTCTATTGTATAAGCAGAGTATATTGCAATAAATATTTTTAGGAAACAAAATCCGTGCTAATTCCAAGAAACCGAGCTTTCGAACTTTTGAAAAACGTTAATTACGGTAAGCGTATATTTATATTTGCCTTGTAGAAAATACACCGCTAGTAGTAGACCACCTTGCATCTTTGTTTACTTACCATACGACCAAGGCCCCTGTATTTTCCATAAAGCAAACTAGATAATAGGCAAGATAGACGTATCTCGTCGGTCCATCCCTTGGAGATATGAACGCTAAAACGTAGGCAAGACCTAACGCTGCAGACAGAAGCAATTCTTCGCAACGATTGCTACAGGCTGCCGTCTGATGCTGCCCTAAAGCTAACCACATGGCCATCATACCCCAGTGTAAGGCACAAATGACACCCATCCATACTGGAAAAATTGCGGCCAACAAACTTAAAGCTAATACTCGAGAAACTGTAACAAAACGTCGAGTTTAAGAAAAATTCCTAAAAATAGTGATGCTAAACATTAATTTATTAACAGTTATTTTTAACGCAAATCTCTATTATTAGGTTTTTACGGTAAACGATAAAGTTGGTTTGAAATAAGTAAAAATTTTAACGACATAAACAATCTAAATTAAAAAATTATACAACAGTACTTACTGGCACTGGTTAAGTGCCAACAAAAAGCAATAAAAGTTCCCACGACGTGGACTTTGTCCTTGTCATCTCGGGCATATCTTACAGATCGGTGATAGGACGTCAGAGACCAAGCTATGGAAACTAGTGCTGCTATAACTGTCCATAGTTGTAGTATAGCGACATCTGAAAAAAAGAAAATAAATCTATAGAAATAAGCAAAAAAAACAATAGTCTTTAACAACTTAACAACAGCATTCTATAACATCCTATTAAAATTCCACACGTAGTTATGATTATAAATGTAAATATTTAATGCAAAAATTTATTCATACTACTAGCGGAAATATACAGTGTGCGTCTAAAGTTCCTTGCTCCTCTTTAACTTTTGAGCGACAAGACATTTTTTTTGTAAATATCTAGCCATTTGCTCATTAAAGATAAAGCTACAGTGCCATTGTCAACTTTTTTTAAGTACTAACAATATACAAATGACATCTCGCTTGAAAGCTGTTTCAAATTTTCATTCAACTGTATTTTTTATTTCAGCATCTGTCGTTTGTTTTATGGGGTTTATGGAGCAGGGGAGAGTTGGGAGGAGGCTTTAGGCGCACACCGTACATTGTACTTAAGGTAATGGTTACTGAAAATCTTGCATGCATCTGTATTTTAAATTTGGTATATAATTATTCTACAGTCTATTGATGTACGCCAGCGTTACTCAAAGTGTGCTCCGCGCAACCTTCGGACTCCGCGAAGCTCGACGAGGGCCTCCACCAAAATAATATTAACATAAAAAACAAAGCACGTCAAGTCTATATATAGTGTATAAATTATAAAAATGAGATTTCATATCATATACGTATATTTGCCTACTCCCCTAATATATAAACTTAGGGCTCCACAGGAAGCTTTTGCTTCAAAAAGTGCTCCGTGGTTAAAAAAGTTTGAGAATCGCTGATGTACGCATATAAATCCAATTCACAATCTAAACTCTATAAATTTGTAGCATAATATTGTTAAAAAAAAACAAATACTTTTAGTACATAATAAGCTAACGACAAAATCTCATAAATTTTTACGATACAACAGAAATTATCAAACTACAAAGACAAGTTTAATAATGTTGCTTTTAATATCTTTGTAAACAGATACAAATCAGCAGCCTTTTCGGACTTGTTCAGTTCTGGTGAAAATTATATTCAATCCAGAAGAATCGAACTGCTTGTGCTCAAAGTTGCTCTTTCATCAAACATAAATTGAGTACTAAAGTGGGTAAATGTTTTATTTCTTCCATTTTTTGTTTTACACTTCCAATATATGTTACCTGTATACCAACTTAGCAATATGTTAAACATGTATCCGTACAGTACAATAACTAGCGGCAGACTGACTAGACTGTTTGCATTATGCTATCAATTCCTGATTTTCCGGCTCTGCGTTACTCGTTATTACATATAGTACTACTGCAACAATTCCAGCGTTTTTTTATAAGAAATTTTCCACGAAAATGTCTAATTCGTCCATAGTAACACAACACTAAGTACGGCTACTTGAAATTAAAAAAAAAAAAACTGAAGTAGCCCAAAGCTGTTACATCCTAATTCCATCCAGTAAAATCCTCTGTAATATTAACAAATTGGAAATATGTTTAGTTAAATATAACCAACCAAAGTCCTAAAGTACTAAACCAACTCTAACGACGTACGTGCCAAATAAAATCCTGGAAAAGCAACCAACCAAATACGACTCCAAAATGCCTATGCCATCAAAGAAAAATGTCGAAAAGACACAAAAATAAAACGTCGAATCAAGCAATAATCCTTTATTTCAGCTCGTCTATCAGCCTTACCAACCAGGCAGCCTCCAAGAAACTGCGTAATGCCATCCGAAATTAAATAAAAGCTTTTGAGCTCTTATTTATCCAAGAGATTACTGGCAGGTTTTGACCTGCCAAACTCTTGAATGACCAATGGCAAAACTGTGTTATTCTAAGTTACCTCCTGTACTGGACATACCACCAGCAGAAACGTTGACAGTGACTGATAAATCCCATGAACGCATTCTACATTTTGTCTCGTTTACCTAGAACCTCACTCTAACCTCCCTGCTTTTGTCAAACTCCATGTTGGACACCAGAAGTTTTGTTAGGTACTTTTATATATAGTATTAATGGTTGAATGTATACTAAACATTTAAATTGTAAAATTCGAAACATAACATCTAAGCCCAGAAAATTCCAGATATGTCTCATTACTCATATATTCAAATCTAGGCCTGTAGAACTTTCGGTATACTCAATCTTCTCCATATCTCGACCAATAATCCCAAACAATTCTGGCATATATGTGTTAGGTTTGTCAGAATAAAATGTTGAGCGATCAGATACAATTCACATGGAACATTACAAGATAGTTTTCTATTTAGCACCAGTCAAATTTGATCTAAAATGCAACTTATATAGAATATATATGTACAACCCCAAACTTCAAAAGTTACTGCCATCACCATTCATTACTGTTTGATTTTTTTCAGCTCGCATCGATATGTCGAAATAACGGCAATTTTGACTCATCAATCTACAGCATTTATTTCGATTGAGCTAAATCCCAGTTATTGTGATAAGTGCGAGCAAATTTCTCTTTTCTTCAGTTCCCCATAAGGAAATGAGGCTTTTTGCACTTACGTATTTTCTTAATAGCGATAGTATAACTAGCGAATCCTTTTTTAAATAACCAAGCAGAATGACACCACCTTGACCTGATTCAACTTCACTGAATGTTTAAAAAGTTTATGTGTATGTCTATTTTCGTAGAAAAGTAATTTAAACGATGTAAAGTCTGGAAGTCGAATGTCAACACGAAACGTTTTTCAGAAAATTTCCACTGTTCTGCAAATTACATACATGTTGTTTGTGTAAAATGTGTATTTACGACCATGCTCTTTCTTCTTTCTTCAATTAATTTCAGCAATTCTGTTTTCTTACGAGTTAAACAAATCCATCGTATCGTAGACTGATTATTATACTTAACAATTTTTTTTCGGGCTAATTTTTTTAAACGCCATTTATTTACATTTGTGAAGCTAAAAATAGGGATTTTTATTACAATTAAGCTACTTTGCATTACTTTAGCAATAGCGGACATTGCAAAAAATTTAATACGATGTTTGAAGGTTAATTGTCGAGATCAATTGTTTTCTCAAATTGAATGACGTCAGTTCAATAAAATTAATTTAAGATAGATTCGACAGTTGTTTGCTTTATTTATTAAAATTGGCAAGAAACTCAAGGTGATAAAGATAAAAACAGATCAAAAAGAATTCTGTGGGCGGTTTTATTTGTTTTTTTATTGTTTAAAATTACAAATAATAACTCCGTTAATATGGCCGCTTTCATTACATGCGGTTTTTGTATAATAAAAATACTACAAAACATTTAAGTTTATTCAAAATGTTTTAGATTAACCCCTGATTCCAGTATGTCCTCGTACACAGTATAATATAATTCTGTTTTCTTTGCGTGGGTTGTTTAATCTGTTAATCTGTTGATACATTCCCCGATTAATTTCGAGCTGGCGATGTTAGAACTCAGCGCCATTATGGATGCTTGACTATCGGAGAAAATTTGCAATGCTTTGCTTTCGATAGTTCCTGTCCAAGTTCAGTTGAGCACATCGTCCAATGGTAATATAGGTGATACTTGGAAGATGTTCTGTTTGCTGCTGCAGATTATAACGATATCGTATTTGTTCAAGATGAACATTTGTCACTAACCGCCTGACTTATACAGAGTGCCCACCTAGTATGCAAAAGTCCAATATCTTAGTTGATAACAGAGATAACTGAATCTTTTTTTTCATTTTATGTATCCAGTTTTTCCAAGATAAAATAAAAAAATATAAAATTTGACCAAGAAAAATATGAAAAATCTCCGTTAATTCAAATAGAACATCTTGTATATTGTTAGTAAAACATAGAATTAAATATTCTATAACTTTGCTATAGCTTATCCTATACCTAAGTTCAATACTTTAAGTAAAAAACACAGTATGATGGTAAAGAAGTGCTTAATTTCCAATTTACTCGTTTAAGAAAAATAAAAAATAAAAATTAAAAAGATTGTTTGAAATGTCACCCCCTTAGATATCCATTATTTATAAAAAATACCAAATCTGCTCTTGATATAGGCTTATTACTTGTAATTTCCGATTTTTTGTCAATGTTGAAATCATATTATCACTTCTGGGTTAACAAGAAGTTGTCAGAATTGTTACTTGACCTAGAAATGTATATTTTTTGTTTCATTTTTGAACTCAACCTAATCCAACGACATGCATTTGAAACATCTTTTATTAAATATTTTCTAGCTATGGAGAGTACTTACGGTTATTTTGATTTTTATTCTATTTTTAAAAAGCATTTAACACTGCTGGAGTGTATATACAGTCACTGACAGAAGTAATGTCTCCCCCAAGTAGCGCTGTGTATCAAAACTGTATTCCATTTCATAATCGGGTATGTTCGTCGTTGCGTACTACCTTCACATATTGCATTATGTATTCACATAAGCCGACATCCTGTTTTTGCTGTTATAAAAACTGTTGTAGGTATTAACACCAACATATTTGTGAAATTTAAATTTAAGTTACATTCATTTTATTTTCAGACATCATTTTAAAATGCGGATATATTAGACGGCGTATACATATAACATAATAAATACTGCTTTATTTTTCGTTATGTTACCAATGTAAAAACTTGTTACTTCTATTCCGGTCGATATTATAATAATTTTATATTTAATAATTTTTATATTTTTATGGTTTCCCATTACATCTTTCAATTTAAATCTGCTTTACGCTTAAGTTCCCGGCCGTTGAAATTGTGAAATGTCGAGTTTATTTAAGGATAATTATATTCAACGTAATAATAATTCGAAAGACCAAATAGAAATATTAGATGCAAGTAATCAATTGATGTGTATTCAAAATATGTATTTCGTTAATAAGCTTCGATAAAGTGAATAATAGTTTGATTTGTTTTGTTTCGTCAAATAAGAAAACACACGTCGTAGAAATTATTTAATTTTCAGTAGTCGTCTAGAAATACTTTCGATGTCACATTAACATGAGCTGTGTGATATCTTTTACTGTAATGATAGATTTTTAAACCTTTATTAACATAAGAGACGATGTGTTTTGTATATCTGTTTACTACTGTCTGCTCTTGTTTTATAATTTTTATATATATTTTGCTTATCCATAACTATTGACTACAAACATATATAGTTCGCTTAAATCCATAGATTTAATAAAATATCGATCGACAGGTAACCCAAATCCGATATATAACAAGCTGCACTAAAATAATTGTACTACAATAACTAGCGCACCACCTTTCTTATATACAGTGTGGTGCAACCAAGATGGACGATTATAATTAAACGGCGGAGAATTTCGAAAACGTTTTTCGGGATTTGATTGAGGGCTACATGGACTACGTTTTAAAACTGTTTTCGTTATACAAGGTGATCGAAGCGATGGGTAACGAACCAAACTTATGTTTATTTTTAATGAAACACTCGGTATTAAAATATTACAATAGATACTGCTAATTAATACAAACAATTTGGTATAACATTAGTTGGGTTTAAAACCTATAGTTACGGAGAGAAAAGCGATTAAAGTTGAAAAAACGATCTAATGTCGTCCATTTTTTATATGAACCGGAAATGAATACTAAAAAACTATAAGTGCATCGCTAAATGTGCTATCTTGTGGAGTAAAATAATAGCCTATACTCAACTTGAAATTATTCGCCATTATACAACGTGATCGAGTTTTGGACTTAGTTTTTTCAAATGGAACATCCTATATATTATTTTCGTATGTTAAAGAGAACTTCATCGGCTTTCTAAAAATACTATACACGTTACCATGTTGACTGGCGGTTTTAAGCAAATTTACCGCAAGTGCAATCTTTTGAGATTTATTATAATACATTTAAAAATTTAAAGTCATCGTGCAATGATGCATGTAATTAACAATAAGCAAAGCATAAAAAATATTTAGTATGCAACAAATATAAGAAATTTACACCGATTTAATGACAAGTAAAAGTATTGGTAATCCAAAATTGTTAAGTATTACTAAAATAGATGATCAAATAATGCTCCATGTAAACGAAGACACATTTAGAGGCGATCGGTAAATTATAATTAAACTTTTTGTGAAGTACGTGCCACAATATTGTCAAAACTGCGCTTTTTTGAACAAATATTTCGTAAATGCAAATTTCTGGTATTTGCTAAAAATTTATCAAAACAATGTATTTTAAAAAGAAAAAGTCAAATTTGCATTGAAGGAAAAACCTACAATAGCTGTGTTCGTACAATTAGCTATCGATCAGCATATTTTCATATTTAAAATCTAGTGAAACTGATATTTCGACAAGTTCCACCCAAACAATTCCTAAAAATAACAAATATCGTTCTTTTAGGAAGAAACTTTAACTGCACAAATTTATTACGACATTTTAAGAAACCAACTTTCAGAATTCTTAGATTTTGCATTACATATTATAGAAGGTTCGATTTTACAGCAGGACAGTGCAAGTACATACAACAGCAGTCGCAACACCCATGTGAAAATCTTTTCTAAAACCGTTAATTTTCTGATTTTTACGCGGTTATTTTTGCTACATATAATAAATTCTTTAGGCATTCCTTTCCATTTTAGCAACAAAGTTTTCTAAGGATTAATCTGAACTTAAAAATGGAAATATTAGGATACTTCATTAATTAGTGTGGTTTACGTGATATTAATACATAAGATTATTTTCTAGAATGTCGTGTTTTCTCTCTGAAATTGAATAGTCTCGATGACATATTAAATTTAACTTTACTATATAGAAAATAATAATAACTGTAGCAGCAACCATACAAGTCAAGTATGTATGTATGTACATATAGTGCTACATTATGCTACTTGCATAACTTATACCACCTTAACACTAATTACCTACTTCTCGTTATTAGGAGAGAATATATAAACTATGTATATTTCTTCATTTTACAGTTTGACAATGTTTTTAAGTAAGTCGCAACCTAATATTAGCTGGACATAGATACTAATTACCTAATTTTCAGTACTTTCAATGCAATATGGAATGCGATAACAGACTAACAATATTATGTTTACACATCACTGCGTCTTATAACTTCATAATTATAACTCTAGAGTAAGTATAAAATAGATTGCAAACTACTAGGTATGACGCACTCAAACAATTTCCATCGAACACTTTCCACAATTAATTATGTCTTGTTTGTGTTAAAGCCATAATAGACAATAACATTCAGCGTTACCACCAGCCATACCAAATTAACTATTGCAATTATGTTAGGTTTTAAATGCACAGATAAGTCATCAGGGACTTATTAGATAGTATAAAAAAGTTTTATTTTTAAGATTTTTTTAATCTTCAAAAAAACTGGAAGAACAAATTTAGAAAACAGTCGTCTCTTTTTTCGATTCACCGAAACTATCGGCGTAATTCTTATTATGCTTCTACCTATACAGTGAAAAACATTTACCTACAGTATATTTTTTAAGTTTTCAAATCGCAATTTAGCATCAAACAACGAGACGATGAATTTTTTAAAATTTTAAAGGCCGCAACTTTAAACTTAGCCGCTAAATTTCACTCTTAAGCCACAAATCAGCACAAAACGAACACAAGCATTAGCTTTATAGATTCTATCAAAGAGGCATTCAAGTATAAGAGTATTTTCTCTAAAGTAAAACTCTGAAATGTAGTCCCTCTTTTTTCAACACGAGTGCAGCCACTTAAAAACTGTTCGTTCGATCAATTTAGACATACTACGCGGTTCAAGATACTATTGGTATAATGTACAAGAGCAGTAACGTAGAGAAAGAGAGACAGAATAGAGATTTTGATCTCGTTTACAAGTAAATAAAACGGAAGATTTTGATAAAAAACTCAATTATATATTGAAATTTTGCTTGTTAAATTAAGTACAACTATTGTAAATTTCTGTAAAAAATTGAACAAAATAATCATTGTAGAGATGAGGTCGACGAGGTTGGTACCACAAAATGGTAAATCCACAAAAATTATGAAAGATTTGACTATTTACTGACCATCAGCAGTTTCGATTGACTACCTTTCATAAGCTATAGCCAGTGTAGACAAAAATTGAAATATAATAGAAATTTTGTTCATGGAACACGATTGATCGGTTTGACCATTTCCTACATATGTATTCAAAATTTCGAAAACATAAGAGTACCTACTAATTTTTTCTTCTCAAGGGCAACTACATAGGATTCCGAAAAACAGTCAAACGCTGAAAATGATAAAACTTGTTGTTTCATGTCCTTTAATCACAAAACTTCGAAAATCATTATTTCACCATCCACCGGATAATTTTTATCCTACCTAGAAGTTATGGAAAACGGAGTTTCCACAATTTATCATACTTTTCAGAGATTTTGACAGACCTTCAAACGCTGAAAATTATACAATTTGTCGTTTGATATTCTTTAAAAGTGCCACAAAAAAAATCAAAAATTGTCATTTGACCATTAACAGGTTAATTTTTATGCGGTCTGGTAGTTATGTATAACAGAGTTTTTAAAGTACATCACACTTTACACAAACTTTAAAAGGTGGCCAAATGCTGAAAATGATACAACTATATAGTTTGACCACAATCTAAAATTGTTTGACTACCCATAGGTTAATTTTTATTCGACTTCGAACTTCAGCACACTTTTCCCAATCCTAGAGAGAAACGCTGAAAACTTGTTTTGTACCTCTAAACACCATAGCAATTGAATAGCAACATTTTCAAAATATATAAAACACGAAGTGAACTTTGGTAACTCTATTATATGTAAGATCAGATAAAAATTAACCGGTTGGTGTTCAAACAACGAGTTTGGATTTTTTGTTGTCTAGAGACATAAAATAACAAATTCTACCATTTCCAACGCTTGACTACTTCAAAAATTATGAAAAATGTTATGTACTTTGAAAAATTATTTGTAAATTTGTAAAATTAAACAACTATTTTCAAATTTTGATTACAGCTGATGGCTATTTTTTTTAATGTGTGGTGGGTGCTTAGTTGCAGTAACGGTTAGCTGTATTATTTATTGATCACTGCAACTCTCGCGGTGTAGTTTTGTGTGTGTAAATTGTGTTCAAAAATGGCTTTCATCACATAGCCTTTTATAATGCCGCGCTGGTAATCACTTTGCAACAGCGAATGGTAAGTCGATACGGATTTCAACCCTCTGAAAAAATATCACCGTCCCTCCAGAGAATTAAAACCGGGCTCCTATCGTCCCGCCACAACGATAGTCAGCCGCCTAACCACTGCGGTTATCGACCCATTATTTAATTTTGGTATTGATAAAACAGGTATCAATTATGCAAAACGTTAAAAGATTTCCGAACAATTATGTTATATCTTAGAGAAGAAATTTTAAGAAAATTAAAATATTATTGAATTTTATTATAAAAAAAAAAAAAAAAAAAAGTCATCTCTGACTTTAAAACATTTCATTAATACAGATAAATAAAAAAAATGGATTCCGAGTCGACTTCCGATCTTAATACAAAATGAATACCTAATAATGTTCTCCATCAAAGCGCACAATAAACTTTCACCATACAACAATTTCTTTTACGTAAGAACAGTCGCTTCTGACATGTGTTATTTGTACATTAATTGTATACGTATGTCAGACAGCGCTAAAAATAGGAGAAGTCAAGATATGTATGTATGTCAGGTGATGTTGAAAACAAAATTGCATGAAACTGGGCTACATCACAGCCAGGATGTTTTTGCCAAGACGTCGCGATCATCATGCAATATGGTATGGTTATTGTATTGTTCATAAAGAATTTCTTAAGATATATGTATTGTACGAAAGTATCTATGTCTTGAGACATTGCGTGAACAATGGAGTAAAAAACTGCGTGGAAATATGTGATAATGCATTAGGTACAATCATTTGCAAAATAAATGTACACTTTCCTAGACTAAACTGCATTAGCTTAATGTGACAAGTATAAAAAATGTTTTACTGAAATTTGTAACTTACATATCGAACGCGATCGAATAGTTTTTATACGAATATTGGAAAAAAAAAACAATCATAGCTCTAAGGAAAGCCAATATTTCTACTCTGGAATTGACTATACAGTACTATTGTAAAGAAACCTCGTTGAGATAGTAGTAGATAAATAATATTGACAGAGACCGCTCACCGGGTATTAAATAAATACGATTTCTGGATAGAACAGCACGAACACAACCCCAGATATTCCTGCGTCAATCGCACAAAATGATTACAGTTCGCAAAAAAAAATGTATCGATATTGCAAGGAAATCTTTTCAAATTCTGTAATTTAAAACAGGATAAACAGCTTATAGGAAAACCACAGAATATTACATTCTACAGAAACACATTTTAAATAAGAATTAATATGTAAACCACGAACCAAGGACACATTATAATTTTGAACTAATCTGAAACGTAATTTATGATTGTTTATTTGATTCTGTTTAGAAAATAATTTTATTATTGTTATTGTTTATTTACGACAGAAGTAAGGTATGACAAAAACACATATGATGATGACGACAAACAAATGCAAGACTTGAAAAACAACACGCAAAATGACAAAGATGAAATAACAAAGAATACTTTAAAAAAGTTTAAACGATCAGCACCTACATCTTTCAATGACAAAAATAAGACTATTAAAAGCAAACACCAAAATAAATATCAAGGAACAAGAAAAACACTGTTGTGTCATAAATATACAAACAGTTTTATTATCCAAATTTTATGAAATAGTCAAAACGAAAACCTTCTTTCAAATTGTAAAATATGTATAGCTTTTTTGTCGACGGTTTTACTGGTAGACTATAAGATTTGTAGTCTTTTCATTTTAATATTTCTACCGGTCATTTAGAGCGACTAAGGCGAACTAGAAAAGAGATAGATCTAGAGTGGGGCGGTTGTAAAACGTATACCTACGGCATTAATGCATTGGCCAGCGTGCTATGCCGTATATGTTTTACAACCGCTTACTCTATATCTATCTCTTTTCTAGCTCGACTTGGTTCCTCTAAAGGATCGGTATATTGTACATCAATTGTTCATGCATCAACCAACAAACTGTACAAACAGTGTAGCCAATAAAAATATTACTTCGCATACAAATTATGGCACTCTCCCAGGAGTTAAGTTTGTGATACGCCAAAAGACATGTTGCATTATTTGTGTCGAAAGCATTAACACCAAATTTCAAGTAAATGTCACAATAAAAATATTATTTTGCATACAACTTTGGATTTACCCGCTTAAAGGTTAAATTTAAAAAAATGCCAGAACGCGTGTTTGATTAATTCTATCAAAGAGCATTACTGCCAAACTTCGAGTCTATTTGACCATTTCTGTAGTAGAAACTGTGCCACCCTCTTAGAGAATGGATTTAAAAAAACGCACAAGCACATATTTCATTTAATTAATAGTGACAAAGCACTTTGATACCAATTTTGATATATAAAAATACAATTTTTTTAATTCTTTTCTGTATACAAACTTTGCCACACCCTTTCACATCGTTAGAGATTGAGTTTAAAATAAAACCGAAAAACGTGTTTGATTAATTGTTTCAAACAAATTTGACTATAATATATATTCTATACAAACTTGTCACCTCCTTTAGAAGTTGAATTTGAAAAAACCCGAAACATGAGTTTCATTAAGGGTCAAATTTATAGTGTTATAGTTCGTGTTTGATGTTGTGCCGATGTTTGAGCACGCGATTTTGACGTAGGTAAATGTCATTACAAGCACATTCTCAAGCATGAACTATAAATATGACCCTAATTCTGTCAAAGACTATTACTATACCAAGGGTCAAATCACTTGCTCAAGTATCGGCACATTTTCACGCAAATGAACTATAAATATGACCCTAATTCTGTCAAAGACTATTACTATACCAAATGTCAATCAAATGCCACTATAGAAACATCATTTACTACACAATTTTGCGACCACGTTTCACTCTTTGTTGCCCTGTTTCACCTCCTTAAGGATTAAATTTTAAAAAACTCTGAACCATGTATTTCATGAATTACACTGAAAACACAAACACCAAGTTTCAAGTAAATTTGACCGTAAAAACGCTATCTGATATCTATTTTTGCAAAAAAAAATCGACAATTTTTGAATTTGTACAATTATATACACTTCAGATTTAATAACACAACAGATTTAATAATAGTAAAGTAATTATTCTCAGTTAAAATTTCTTTTGCCACACATCTGTCACCGAATTCCGCGTAACTCTTTTTTGATCTCCAATTATGTCTGAATAAAGATGCATTTTGTCGGTCGTGTGAATACTAATGAGAAATAAGATGGGTAGAACATAAGACTGCACGTCTGTCATCCTCTGATTTCGAGAAGCAGCAGCAAGCATCACCTACATATATCATCTGTACCACATTCAACATGTGCAAGTTCTCACTGCTCCAATGTGTGATGGACGAATGGATTATTGTCAATGGGTTTTAGGAAAACTGTCCTAATTTTGTAACTCAAATTTGAGTCACTAGGCAGGATCTACAGGAGTCTGAATATAGAAACTTATTAGACAAAAAAACCTACTTTAATTAAAGAAATAA
Organism: Holotrichia oblita; assembly: GCA_023690525.1. Classification (NCBI taxonomy): domain Eukaryota; kingdom Metazoa; phylum Arthropoda; class Insecta; order Coleoptera; family Scarabaeidae; genus Holotrichia; species Holotrichia oblita. The sequence continues at coordinate 70,421,019 of CM043016.1, read as the reverse complement.
AAATCCAAAAATCTTTATTGTTTTCTAAAAGTCCATAAACTGAGTAATCAACATAGACTAATAGTTTCAAGCATAATTTCTTATACGAACGGTTTAGCTAAATATTTGGCCCAAAACTTCAACAATATACAAATTGAAAATGACCTCTCCATTAATAACTCTTTAGAATTCTTTCAATTCAAAAACTTTAATACAGATGAAAATAATTGATCACTTTTGACACAAGACTAGAGTTAGAAGAATACAAATTTGACATCCTGTTGCACAGCCATAGGAAACTCACTATTCCCATTCCAGTCTAATTTTTTCCTGAATAACCTGAAGAAATAATGTAAAACAAAAATATATATTTCCAAATATATACAGTGTTATTCTCTATTCTCGGAACTGGTTAGAGATAGTGTCGTCTGTTCACATTGGCGAAAAATTTACATTTATAATGCTCCCGGTTTAGAATCCAAGCGATTTTATGCGCCGGTTTACTACCATGAATTAAACGTGGGTCCATCACTTTACGCCTGAGATGAAACAGTCAAAGCAGTGAATGTAAGCCGGTAGTTTTGCCCTAAAACAAGCGAAACCAATTTCATCTGCCGGATAGGTCATGGCTAGTGTTTTCTGGAATGCAAAAGGGATTCTTTTAATTAATTATCTTGCAAAGGGTAAAACAATCTGGCGAATACTACGCACATCTTCTTGACCAGCTAGACAGAAAAAAATCGTGAGATCAGGCCTAGATTATTAAAGAAAGAAAAAATTGTTCCATCAGCACAACAAAATTTAGGGATTTGAAGTACGAATTATTGAAACATCCACTCTATTCGCCAAATTTGCCTCCGTCTGGAAAACGTTTTGTGTCAAACGAAGACGTGATTGCAGCGGCAAATGGATATTTTGGACAAAGTGTATTGATCTAAGAGAAGATTATATAGAAAAATAAATGCATTTCTGAACTACGCTACACAGTCTTTCTCTATCAGGCCGAGAATTTGTCATCTTGCCCTTGTATATTTAAAAATATTCCAGATGTTTTATATTTTTAGTCGAAAGCACATATTTTATAATTGAAAAAATGCTCTAACATTACCTAATATTAAATAACTAACCATTTTCTAACACAATTCATCACGAACACTAGAAATGTGTTCAGTGAATTTTATGTCGTTACATAACTGAGGTGAAATCGCTCTAAGACAATTATTTCCAATTGTTCCATGTTTCATAATATTTTACTAAAATTCTTCTATTTTATCAAATAAAACATTTTACGTATTATGTAAAATTATAATCTGCACTAACTAACATGATATACGAAAATTACAGCTCTTTCATTTTATTTTATCAATACCTATTAATATTCCCACATGCATAATTGCCCTAATTGATGTTTAAATGACATGAAATATTAATTCTAGTCTGTATATTTTGTATATGACTACTAAAATGTATACAGAAACATTATTTTAAATTTACAATGCGATTAAGCCTATGAACGGAAGTACATATTAATTTCAAACTCAAATAAAATCAGTAAAACATAATTATGATATGAATTTTCAAGTAAAAAAGAAAATGCACCGGAAAAAGCTATTTATACGAAATGCTAATTCAAGAAACATTTGTTTCCCAAATGCGAACCAACTAGCGCTCAAAAATCTGTTTATTTTCCTATTTAATGAATTGCTATAACTGAAACATTCGATCCGGATGAACTGTTTAATATACATAAAAATAAAGCTGTTAGATACATAGATATTTATACGCACAAATGCCAATAAGAAAATACCGGTTAACGATTAATAAACGTATGAAGTTATTTGAATAAAGTTACACCAAGGTTATTGCCAATCGTTTTATGATAAACATCCGAAGTCGAGTTTTAATTTGAAAAAAGAGTTTTTATTGGTAATACAGAACAGACAAAAACAATTATAATAAATTATAGCATTATATTAACCAATACTCAATTATATTTCTTCGTTTCATTGATGTTTTGTAAATAAAAAAATAATAAACATAAGTAGGTTCTGAATTCTTTTAAAGTGGGTTAAAGATTCTAATAGCTCAAAACACTCACCTACATATCATATCTATAATCCTGCCACAGGACGAAATGTTAACAAAAAATAGTTTAGAAGTAAGTACCTACATAGTACAATTTGAATATTTAACCACACTTCTGTGGTAAATTATCATATTTTCGATATTTATTTTACATGTTAAACTTCGAAATTCTCTCAAGAATTTAATTACATCACGGTTTTCTAATTAATGTAATTACTCTACAACCAGTATTACATACAATATCCAGAATTAGTGCAAAAACTTTACGCACATTTTTTTGCTTCGGATACTGTTGCGTCAGTTGCAGTTTTATACATAGGTGCTTATTTTTATTTTTAACTGACCATTATTTACTATACTATGTATATTTAAGTTCCTATCGTGGCTATATGTATTAGAAACCCGTGCAGAAATTCGATTTTATTGCAACGGATGTATTTCTAAGAAATGCAGCAAGTGGTAAATGTAGATAAGGTGGTAACAATAATGTTTTCATGAATCAATGTTACACATTGTTATGGGATAGTAATATAGCTATAAGATTAAATTTTTTATTCTTCTCCATTCTGTGCCTGTAGCGTAGTGCAGTTGCAAAGTAAAAGAATGAAGACATTTTGGCTGTGTCCGAATTCGCATTTTCTTGCATCTAGTATATACTACAACCTAGTCAACAAGCCCCGCCACTAGTAAGCCACGCCTCTCCGAATTGAAGTAAGTAAACGAAAATGTAAGCTTGAATGTGTAATTGCAATCTACCAACTTCGCAATAATAAGTTTTTCACTGTTTTGACGGGTTTTAGTTTATAAATGAGTTATATTTACATTCGTTTGAAGCAGCTGTTTTGGGAATTACTGGTTTTTTGTCTAAAGACGTTGAAATTTATTTTATTTATTTACTCTCACAATTATGATGGCTTAAAGAGACCTCTATCGGCTCTACACGGAAGCTACTTCAAGTATACGTCAAGTAAACGCTTCCGAATTACTTTCGAATACATCTATACTTGGTGGGGCAAATTTACGTGACGTCACAAGTATACTTAGCATACATACTAGACAATTCGGACACAGCCTTTGTGTGTGATTTTTTTAAATTATTGTAATATCAAAAATATCAAAAGATAATGCCTAAGAGACGAAATTAGAGAAGTGAACGCGGTCACACAATTCTGCTTCAGTCGCAAGGAATATCGTTTCCTGCGATCACCAAACAGATGAAAGGTTCAAGGTGAGATCGAAAACGCAAAACTACAGTCAGAGATGATCGAGTCTTACAAAGTATGTGCTTGAGAGTTCGTAAAATAACTTCAATAGCTTGCAGATAACTTGTTGCCGGGTTGTAACGTCGTTGTTTCTGCACGTACTGTTAGGTGACGTCTGACAGAATTAGACCTGAAGGGCTGTAAGCGACGACACAAACCGCACCTCACATACCTCACCTATTGAACATTTCTGGAAGATATTGAAGGAAAAGGTGTCTCGATATAAATGTGCTTCCAAAGAAATTTTAAAAGCAAAAGTTTTGAAAAAATGGGAGGAGCTTCCGCCACAACTGTATCACAATCTCGTATCAAGTATGCCACGCAGGATCCGTGCTGTAATACAGACACATGGTGGATCAACAAAATATTGATATTATCAATAAATTATCATTAAAGACCTTTTTTATGCATGTAGTTTTAATTTATTTCCAATATTTTCTCACCAACCCTGTAAAACGCGAGGTGTCTGATACATATGGCCACAAAAGTATGTAAACAACGCAAAGTCCTATGCTATACATTAAGATTATTACGCTAGTTTAGAAGTGACAATATTGTTTACGAAATTATACAAAGGTGTCTTGTACACTCTAGATTTATGAATGGTTAATAGTAGTTTTGTATATGTGTTCGTGAAGATGGTGCAGCTAGCGCAAAAGTATTCAAATAAAAAAATGTGGACAATTTGTTGATGCTAATCCAACAATAACCATAAATTGAAATAAGAGTAACGCCAGGAATGCTTTCACAATTTAAACGGCAGTACTAGCGAGTTTTAACTCATGAATAAACAAAAATCAATGACAAATAATTAATAGAAGTATATAATAAATGGTGTCGATAGTCATAGTGGTTAGACGGCTGCCTATTGTTGTGGCAGAACGGTGGAAGCCGGGGTTAAATTTTCCGCGAGGAATTCCGATCGCTGTTGAGAGCAAAGTGATTAACAGCGTGGAATTATAAACGGCGATATAGTGCTGTAACAAGGCCATTTGAGCACATTCACATACACATAAACTGCACAGCAAGAGTTGCGGTAGTAGTCGTGTAAGCGATACAGCTTGAGAGCATAGACACAAGTAGCATCCACCACACACAAAAAAATATCAGAGCGTTCTCTATTTATCAGGGGTCGTCACAAAAATTCGCAAATACCATCTCAGCTTTATTAAATATGTAGACGTAATCGTTAAAAACATCAATGTGTGTTCGAACTGATAGTCTTAAATTTGCTGTAATTTCGCACAAATTAAGTCTAGAAAATAATTGTCAAATCATGGCTTGTTTTAGCTACAAGAGAACACTTAAATACCATATCTAATTTCTGCACTAGTCTAGCACAAGTCAAGCCCAACGCTGAATAGATGCCAGTAAATAAAAATATTCAGTATTGTGAACTACTCAAATGTTAAATGACATATTGGTAATTGATCAAATCATAAATATCCTAACATGTAATTCAATTTCTCCTGATTTATATTCAAGAATGTATTCCGGCAAAGGTTAAAGCGCCCGATACACAAATGTGATTAAAAATACTTGTTGCACGCGAAACTTCAGTTCCCGCCTGAGAACTTTTCGCAGTCCGTAAAATTTCCGTGAAACACCAACCAGCCTGCGTTTACCGCGGCGGAGACAGTACCATCAAAATAATCCATTAAAGTAATTCCGCCAAGACTACACGATAGTCTAAAAATAGAACGGTCGATGTCATCGTCTGTTTTGCATGATTATTTTTAATTAAAGTCTATAGGGAGCTGATTAGGATGCGAAGAAGTTACAACTGGTGGTAGATTGGGGCATTCTTTTCCTATGCTTGCCAATTATCGTCTAATTGGCATCCGGGAAAATTGATCTCGCTGTTAGATATTGACATTTTCATGGTGCCATTCCGGTAATTTGCATCATTAAAGTGAATTATTGAAAATGTTCATTGACAAATTTGAAAGTACCCTCGCGTGGCTACATTAACTGTAATTTGAGTAAAATTATATTGACTATAGGTCAGATTTCCAATGGAGAATAATGTTGAAATAAATTTACTTTGTCCTACTTTTAAGAATTAAAAATCAATGAGCTTTATATCAAAATTTGTTTATCTTATTTAATACACTCAAAATATATTATATATTTATATTCAAAAGCAAGTATTTTCTCATTAATATTCTTTGCGAACATACTAGCGAAACTGCTATATAATAAATTAATTTATATACATATATCCAAAGGAAATTTGTATAGTTCCATTTTGTATTTTCCCTGTAAATATAGAATTCCATTTCTGAACATAATGAAATAGTTGCTATAAATAAACTGGTATAAAAGGTTCCAACCTATCTTTGACGAAGCAAATTCCAAATCTTGTATACAACGTTTGGAAATAGTTCCAACAGTTTGACTAATAAATACCATCTCAAGACTAAATATTTCAGCAAGACAACGGTGTCTGTATTTCCACACGACCAAAGGATCGATTACATCAAAATATTTTGCCCGGCCATTTATGTGAAGCTGTATAAATTAATTGGGTGTAATAATGTGATAGAAAGCCTATCTTTAATTAATAATTGTTGGGTTTTGTAACGAAAGTAATATGAGATTATATCAATATTATGTACAGAATACGTTTTTTTTCATTATTGCATCGCAATCTACATACATATCTACTGTATACTAAATGTAAATAATGGTACCTATGTAGATACATGATAATACTACTCCTGATAATTAACTATATACCTGCAGCATAAAAGTGAAAGCTGTATGTAAAAACCAACCTCTAAACGATATCGTTGTAAAAACGCACTGAATCAAATGTTGCTCAATTTGTAAGATTTCATTAAAACCCGTCATCCAAGCGTTTGCAAGGAACGTTAAGCAAAACTATCACGTTTTACGTTGTAAAAAAGTATACAATATGTTTACATGTTACTTATGGAAATGTTAAAATTTTATTAATGAATTAATGAAATTACAGGAAATTCACGAAATAATAATAAAGTATGTATACCGAAGTGAATTGAATAGAATGAGAAAAAGGAGAAATGACATTTCTCTGATTTTCTCGTGTACGATTAATATACCGATCATTTAGAGCAACTAAGGCGAGCTAGAAAAGAGATAGATCTAGAGTGGGCGGTTGTAAAACGTATATACGGAATGGTACGCTTGCGATGCATTAATTATATATAGTATAATAGTATATTTTATGTTTTACAACCGCCCCACTCTAGATGTATCTCTTTTCTAGCTCGACTTAGTCCCTCTAGATTATCTGTTTAATACAGGTACAAAATCACATCGTGACATATAAATACCATTTAATAACTTAAGCGAAAAAAATAAAATCTAAATTTAAACAATTGGACATCAATATAACATTTACATCTAATGAATCCCATTAAAAACGATAATCCACGTACTGGCTATAAATTCTTCAAAGACAAAAAATGTTATATAAGTCAAGCATACATTCTTTCACATAACATAACCACCGAAACTACTTTGTCTAAGCATTCTAAATATAGAAAACATCATATTGTACTGGGCTTTGGAACAATTCAAGTATAACTACAATTAAAAGAATACAACTAACAGTACAATTATGCGACCCTTCTGTCACACTTGTTTTATTACTACTATTAACTCACAACAACAACATGTGTTTTTGTTTTCTAGCAACTAGACCTAATGCAATAATAATAATCCACTGCATTGCCCCCTTCTTAAAACGTTTCGCCCCGAAACATTTCTCTTCTTTCAACCTCATCGTAGTTCTTACCAACGAAAGGAACTAATCTATTAAAATGTACCACCTTCGGTTTTCCACTCGGCGTTTTTCGTATTCGATAGATGACGTCGTTAATTCTCTTCACAATCTTATACGGTCCTTCCCAGGCTGGCTGTAGCTTTGGTGACCGACCCCGATATCGCTTCGGATTGTACAACCACACAAAATCACCAGGTTGATATCCTCCATCTTCAGCCCGTTGATCGTAAGCTTCCTTCATTCGATCACTGGCAATCCGTATATGTGAACGCGTTTCCTCATGTATATCATTCATTCTTCTTCGAAGATTAATAACATAATCTTTGCCTGCAAGATCCGCGCCAGGAGTACTTCCAAATTTCAGATCGCACGGTAGCCGTAGATCCCTTCCAAATACCAAGTTGGCAGGTGTTTGGCCAGTGGATTCTTGAACAGCCGATCTGTAAGCCAAGAGGAACAACGGGAGATGTCGATCCCAGTCTCGTTGGTGGTTAGAAACGACTTTTGACAAATGATTGCTGATGGTCCTACTCATTCGTTCAACCATACCATCGGACTGGGGATGCAGAGCAGTTGTTCTAGTCTTTCTTATGCCCATCAACCTACATACGTTCTGAAAGATCTGGGATTCAAAGTTTCGTCCTTGGTCCGAGTATAACTCCAACGGTACTCCAAAACGACTTATCTATTCATTGACTAGGGTTTCCGCAATCATCGTCGCTTCTTGCTTGGGCAAAACATATGCCTCTACCCACTTACTGAAGTAATTATAATAATAATAATAATTCATGCCTTAGCATCCCCCAACAGCTTGCGCCAATTACAGGGGGCATCGGCTGGCCATGAGTTATTATTACGCCTGCGGCTGTAGACCGACTTAAGATGTAACCTTTCCGCATTTGCCGTGGAATTTGGAAAACTACAGAAAACCAAACTCAGAAAGGAAGCACCGGGGTTCGAACCCGGTACTGCCGGACTACGAGGCAAGTGTACAAGCCACTAGGCCACGAGGCCAATTCATAACCACAACAATGTACTTATTTCCATTTGCGGATTCTGTAAACGGGCCTGCCACATCGATCGCTATTTACTACAGTTGACCCAGTAGAAGCGCTGACGGACCTTTTGCAAGGTTTTGTGAACGCCGAGATGACTTCCAGAACATCCATCATGCAGCTGTCTCAACACCTCTGGCACCCGGTTCCGAGGAATTATTATTTGTGATCTCCTTTCTAAACCGTCGCCATTCTCTATGTAGCGCTTCAGTAGCCCGTTTTCAATCGCTATAGATTCCCATTGTGCCCAATACGCTTTAACATTTGGTGATTGGAACGCTATCTCTCTCCAGGTCGGTCTTCGTCCGGATATTTTCCATTCCAATATTGGTTTCAATTCCGCGTCCGTTTCTTGGTCTGTTCGAAGTTGATTCGGCTGCCACTGGTCGTCCACAACCATCGTTCTTGATACAAAAGCTCCATCTTCTTCTATCTTGCTACAATGTTTACAATCGGCGGTAATACATGGTCTTCTTGATAGAGCATCCGCATTATTGTGTTGCAATCCGGCACGGTGCTCTATAATAAAATCATATTCTTGCAGCCTCTCTATCCACCTGGCCACCTGACCCTCTGGATTTTTAAATTTCAGAAGCCACTTCAAGGCAGCATGATCCGTTCTTAATGTGAATCTTCGGCCATAAAGATATTTGTAAAAATGTTCTACGGATTTTACTATTGCCAGTAGTTCCCTTCTGGTGACACAGTAATTACGTTCAGCTTTAGATAATACTTTACTAAAATACCCAATGATTTTCTCCTCACCGTTCTGAATTTGAGACAACACACCGCCAATTCCCACGTTGCTTGCATCCGTATCAAGTATCCACTGCCCATTAAGGATAGGGTAACTTAAGACAGGGGCAGTTACTAAAACTTGTTTTAACCGTTCGAATGCTTCTTCACAATTTTTCTCCCATTGAAAAGGTGTATCTCTTTCAGTAAGGTGCATCAACGGTTTAGCGATATTAGCAAATCCCGGAACGTATCGGCGGTAGTATGAGCACAGTCCTAGAAAACTCCTTAGAGCGTTTTTATCAATGGGCTTGGGCCATTCCTTTACCGCATGAACTTTGTTGGGATCTACAGCGACTCCTTTTCCAGAAACAACGTGACCAAGATATTGCACTTCTTTCCGGAACAAATTACATTTCTTCGGGTTAAGCTTAAGATTAGCAACGCGAAGTCTTTGGAATACCTTCTCCAGATTCTTCGTGTGCTCCTCAAAGTTTCTTCCGACCACAATTATATCGTCTAGATATACCAAACATGTTTCCCAGGACAATCCCTTCAAGACGGTTTCCATTAATCTTTCAAACGTTGCCGGGGCATTACACAACCCAAATGGCATAACTTTGAACTGCCACAACCCTGTGCCGATAGTAAAAGCTGTTTTCTCCCGGTCCTGAGGTGCTAGTTCAACTTGCCAATAACCACTCTTTAGATCTAACGTCGAGAATACATTGGATCCTGCCAAAGTATCTAATGTGCCATCGATTCTGGGTAGTGGGTAGCTATCTTTCTTCGTTACTTCATTCAGTTTTCGGTAATCTACACAAAATCTCGTCGAGCCATCTTTCTTCTTTACTAATACAACTGGAGATGCCCATGGACTAGTTGCAGGTTCAATGACGCCATCCAATTCCATTTCGCGTAACATTCGTTCCGCTTCATCACGCTTTTTGCTATAGGTAATCTTCTTGGAGCTTGTCGAATAGGTGTAGCATTACCAGTGTCTATCCCATGCTGTACGATGTCCGTTCTCCCATGTTTACCAACTTTTGTGTCAAACACATCTTGATAACGGTCCAAAAACTCTTTAACGTGGCCTTCTTGCTCGACAGTTAATCCTTGACATAAAGTTGACATTAGTTTTGACAATTCCGCTGGAGTTTTCGAATGGCGGTTTTGCATGTTTTAATTTGGCGGTTAATTACAGATCCAGAAGAGCAAGCTCCCAAAACTGTTCCTTTCTGTAATGTAACCGGATAATTATTAATGTTCATAATGCGCACTGGTATATCACCTCGATCTCTAACTAACGCCTTGCCGACTAAAATTCCCCGTCCTAGTTGTTTGTCATGGGTTTCCGGTTCTAACATCATTATGTCACATTCCTGGAAGCTACCGTCTAGTAGAGCTCTGGCCATAATCTCAGTCCTTTCGGACAAAGTAGTATCTTCGCCCAAAACAATTGGAACAATTACATCTGCACGATGATTATTATTACTACTTCATCGTGATTGACTCTCATTACACTGCATTTAAAATCTAGCTCACAACCCAATGCTTTCATGATGTCCATACCAAGTATGAACTCGTTCTCAATGTCAGCCACAATGACACGGTGTGTAAGAGTGCTATTACCTATAGTTATATTAGCGTTAACCTCGCCATGTACTGTAGCCAAATCTCCAGTAGCTTTTCGAAGTATCCATTTACTTGGTAAGAAATTCGATTCACTTGTCACATCTGTTCGGATGATTGTTTTCGTCGCGCTCGTATCCAATAATAAAGACAACGATTTTCCGTCAACAATGCCATCTACGAAAACACTACCACATTGTGGCTTATTAGGACCTCCACGCAGTGAGATAATATGGGCATCTTGACTACAGGTCGACGTTCGCCCATTCACGCCGGCCCTATCTCGTTTCCCTGGTTGTCTGCGACTCTTGTTCTATTAGGTGGTTTACGGCAATGATTCCTCACGTGGCCTAGTTCACTGCAATTCCAACACTTCATCAACTTCTTTCTCTGGAAATTTGTTAATACGCGCTGACAGGCGTGTTCCAAATTTTCATTCACAGATTCTTCTAACTCGTCCGTAACTGCTCGGGCTCGTACACGATTGCGAGAAGCATGCTCTGTCGCTTCATACTCCAGCGCATGTGCCAACGCGTCAACAAGCTTCCTTGCGCGACCTAGTCGTAAGACTTTTTGCATTTCTTCGTCACGTACACCATCAACGAAAGCTTGAACAGACAAACATTCGATGAAATCATCTGGAGCAGTAGGATAGGCTAGTCGAGCCAAACGTGCAATATCTGCTTCAAATTCCTGCAACGTTTCGTTCCCCTTTTGAAAACGAGTTTTCAACTGAGATCGAAACACATGTTCCAAATGTGAATGTCCAAAACGCATGTCTAAGCGTTTAACTAACTCTGAATAATTTTTTAATTGATCTGGTAATAGCGTTCGGCTGCGTCTCCACGTAGTGATACAGTAAGTGTAGCGACTTTATCAGCTGGTGACCACCCATTCGCCTCGGCAGCTGCTTCAAACTGTTTCAAATATGTCGGCCAAGACGTCTTCCCTTCAAATGTCGGCGGTTTGATGTGTACCTTTGTATTTTGAACGTTGACAGATCCTATCGCCTTTTTATCAGTTTGTTCACTTTGTTCAGCGTCCGGAAGCATGTTTTGTTCAATTATGTTCTCCAGTAGTTGAAGTTTTTCTTCCATAATTTTAAATGTATTTCCAATGTGATCTTCCAGTGCTTCTGCCTTTTTTAGAATTTATACTAATTTTATTGATTAGTTCCTCTTTCAAAGCCGTAACATATTTTTCTACTTTCCTGGAATTTCTTTGTATTTCTGCCAAAATTACGCCAATGTCAGAACATACGTCAAATAAAAAATCTTCTGGATTTCTTTCTTCTAAAAGTAATGCATCCTGCAGTCGTTTCTGTAGCGTGGACTTATTTCCGCTGATTTCCAAGTCCCTCTCTTCGAACTCCCGTTTTAAGTCGGACACTTTTAAATCTTTTAAAAGCACTTTCCTTGTAGCCATACTTTTACTTATTTTACCAAACTAGTACCCCACACCTGACACCAATTGTACTGGGCTTTAGAACAATTCAAGTATAACTACAATTAAAAGAATACAACTAACAGTACAATTATGCGACCCTTCTGTCACACTTGTTTTATTACTACTATTAACTCACAACAACATGTGTTTTTGTTTTCTAGCAACTAGACCTAATGCAATAATAATAATCCACTGCAATATTTATTTTTCAAATATGTATGTGCATATTTTTTGTCATAGTTTCTCGTGGTCCTTGAACAAAATTGTTAGAACTACATCGAATAGAGATGATCAATTCATTTTTATAGTATATTCAATTTATATTTGTAAGAGTTTTAATATTGTTCGAGAATGTAAATAAACATAATTCCATATATATGATCTCTTTGTTTTCAGATCTTTTTGTTAATAGGCAATGGCTATATATTTCTTCTACTGACAAAGTAATTTTTTACTAAGACATAATTAATTATGTTTTGGAATAAATTGATTTTTAATTCATTCCTGTTTTACAGACCTAGAACTTCTTCTCACCAAAGCGTACGAAATTCAACCATTCAAAGGCACCCCTTCCAATATCTCAAAATGGCCACCCCACTTACGCATAAAAATTTATTCCATAATTCTGTTACTAAATCCTGCACTCAACAATTTAGTTCTAATTCTTAATATGCTAGGTAGAAGGTGAGAACTTGCTTAAATAATTATTTAATTCTGCAGCATTAACACATACAATACGCGTACGTATTTGATTCTAATTTGGTGATTGTACCTCCTCTACACATTAAATTAAGGTTGATAAAACAGTTTCTGAAAGCACTACAAAAAGAACTCTACTTAAAAGATAAACTTCCAAAACTGTGTTATGCAAAAGTTCACGAAGATATATTTGTTGATACACAAATTAGGATGCTTTTCAAAAATGAAAAATGTGAAGATATATATATACCACATACATGCTATGAATGACTTAAGCTGGCAGCCTCTAACAACATTTTTTGGAACACCAAAAGAGTTAAAACTAACAAGATATCGTCGCTAATTTGCTAGAAAACTGCAAAAATTTAGGGTGCCAAATGTCGGTCGCAGGTCATTTTTTGCACCCACATTTGGATTTCTTCCTGCTAATTTAAAAAAAATGAGTGATCAACAGGGGAGTAGATTCTATCAAGATATTGCAGAAAAAGGAAAGCGATATCAGGATAGGTAGGATCCGGTCATGATGAGAGATTATTGCTGGTTTTCATTAGAGAAGGCAACAACCAACATAAAGAGGAAAAATAACTCTATGCAAAACACTGATACCACAACAAGTTTCCTTTGTGTAAAGTTAAGTATTTTTGTATTCTTGATACTAATTAAACATTATAGTATTTGTTATAGATTGTTCTACTTATGTATTTTTAAATCACTCTTGTTTAAGAAAATTTGTAAATAGAATTATTATTTATCTAGTAGCAGAGCGTGATTACTATATTATTATACAATAAACTTGATATAGTGAAAAAATTGGTTTTTGATAATGCATTCACTGAAAGAATGTAAAAACTATAGATAAGATATCGGGATTACATTCGGCATACCTGCTAACAGTTTCGAAAACTTTAAAAAATCACAACTCAATTTTAAAAAGGGAAGCATTTGATTCCAGCAGAAAACGGATTAAATTTTGCGTATATAAAGATGTGGATGAAGTCGTTTTAAAATGGGCCGAAATGATTCGTGAAATAAATATATCAGTATCAGGTCCACTAGTTAAAGAAAAGGCATTAGAATATGCAAAATTTATGGGACATTCTGAATTTCAAGAAAGCACCGGACGGTTGGACAAATTTAAAAAGAGACATGGTATAATAGAAAAAAATTTCCGGAGTAAGTGCCGATGTTGGTGAAATAGACTGTAATCGCTGGAGAGAAACAGTGTTAAAAAACATTTTGGATATTTATGATGCTAAAGATGTTTTTAACGGAAACGAAACTAGACTGTTTTTCAAGAGCTTACCCGAGAAAATGTTGTCAAAGGTGACAAATCTTTGGGAGGGAGAGGGAGGGGCGACAGCAAGGAACGAATCACAGTTATGGTTGGCACAAATATGACTGGGAAGGCAAAACTGCATTTTTTGATAATTGCTAAGAGAAATCTAAGATGCTTCAAAAGTGTACAATCGTTAAAAGTAGATTACAACTTCAATAAAAAAAGTATGGATGAAGAGTGATTTTTTTAACAATGGTTGGTAAAACTAGATAAATCAATGACAAAATAATATAGAAAAATAGCACGAATTGTTGATAAGTACGCTGCACATTTTCACAGTTTAGAGATTATAAGAGATATTTTAAACAAACGAACCCGCAGACAAAACTTCTATCAATTTACGTGATCAATTGCAGAATATCCTACTGATGCAGACATTTTAGATGGCTTAATTTATAGAAACAATGCGGTTACAGAAGACGAAGAAGATGATAAAAATGAAAACGACAAGTTTGTGAAACTTTCTGAAGATGATGTGTTGAATGCATTCGAAATAATTCGACGAAGACTGCAATTATGTGAAAACACACCCGATATTTTCCAGTGATTAAATAAGTGCGAAATTGTAAAAAAAAATAAGTTACATAGTTATTTTGAATAATATATAATTAATATTTCTATGTATCGAAATGTCTTACGATTGTTTGCGGTGATTTTGCTACTAAAAAAGAAGTTGGACTGTATATAAACTATGGAATAAATAAGCCATTCCTTCAATGCCATATTTCACATATGAATGTGTAGAGTAATTTTAATTCGTCATGCACATACAAACGTGTACAATGTGGTCATTTACCTGTATCTAAATTAGCCCTCTTTTCCGCTGTCGCAATGGTCCGGATGAGTAACGTCAATTGAATGATAGCTTGCGGTGCTGCGTGGAGAAAGCAATGAAATAGTCTCAAGAGAGCCCCATTAGTGTCCTCGTCCAACATCCGCCTGTAGTATACCACTTGCCATTGATCTAAACTCGCCGTTCTCTTGGCTATACTACTCTTCAGACCGTATATCAACGTATCTAGGTATCTCAGAAGCGGCGATATTTGCAAAAGTAAGAAGACTATGCGGATAATCCACTGCCACAGAGCTATCTTCCCTAGAGAGGGATCATCGTGATCTACGATATACCTGGAAAGAAAAATGAAAGTTTAAACATCTGCACCCGATTAATGGTTTTGTAAATTATATACCTCTAATCTATTTAAGGATTTTTTTAAATGTATAATTGCTAAAGAAGGCGTTGAAAGCTCTTAAAAATAGTCTTCTTTATTTGACTCGCTCGGTATGATACTAATATCGGACAACTATTATACTTCAGCTACACTATTAAAAAACAACTTTTTAAAATCAAACTTTTTTTTTTTATTTGTATTTAACTAATCGGTTCCCGAATAAAAAATTCATATATCCATTAATTATTTTGTATCTATTCTAAAAGAATACTACTTAATAATAAATCGAAACAAAAATATTTTATGATAATTTATCATCACTTAAAAATACCAATTATTATTCATATTATCAAGAATTAATAATTAAATGAGTCAGGAGTGCCAGTTACCACGCATCAATAACAAAGTTGAACATTGAGTGATTGCAAATTACTAACATACATAGTAATTACATTCCACTAAGTAAAATATAATCAATTTGTAGACTGGACTAAATTAAAAACAACAAACTATTAATTATTGACTACGGCAATAAGTCCGTAGTCAAATGACATGTACTTTGCCCATTGAGTTCCAACCAGTTGATACACGACGTCCAGTTGTGACGGGTGCCATGCGCTGAAAATTTGAGCGATTCCATCATGCAAACTGAGGCCCTTAAACCCAACAGATACATAATTAGGCCAACTTGGTTTATAGTTCCTCGTGCATTATAGGGACTACTTTGCAATCATAACATATATTCTGGGATAAGAACCACTACTAACTGCTAAACATAAAATATTCTTATCTAGTACACTTGGAAAATTATTTGTATTATTTGTGGATAAAATGCTTTTGAAATTATTTACTGCAACAATGTAACCGAATAGCGCTATTTAAAACATTGTATGCGGCAAAAATTGCAGATGTAGATAAAGATCGAGTCATAACTATAGCTGTGAAATATTAAGTACACGCCCACCACCACTGCACTATTTATTTCGTATATCATCCGTATACTCTTAAATACTACTTTGGGATCCGTCACATCTGTTTTTATTTATCTCAATTCTCTCTCTCTCTCTCTAGCATACATGCATATGTAGTTTGTGGCCTATACTGGCGACACGACACATCAACGTCCAACCCAAACCGCTAAGGGTAGAAATTTAAAATTTAGGAAAGATGTTGGTTTTATATTCTACGAGTCATTTAAGAAATGATTTTTCTAAATGCCGCCCCTAAGTGGGAGCAAGGGGATAGCAAAGTTTGTATCGCAATAGTTATTTATGGTAAAATTTACTTGAAACTTGATACTAATGTTCATTGACGCAATTCATGAAACACATATTTCGGCGTTTTTAAAAAATCAACCGCAGGAAGAATGGCAATGTTTGTATGGTTGTACAGTTCGTTGATTTATACAGAAACAATAGACTTAACGATATATAAATTTGATTAAAATGAAAACTGTACAGATATTACATATTTATAACCTAAGATTAATGCGATATGATCACACATAAAAAAATTACTAAGACGGGATTGATAATGCAGAGAGAACAGGTCTGTTTTATAAATTAACATCTCCAGAGAACTCTAAAAGCAACAAGAAGGCAATGAGCAGGTACAAATGTATACAATCATACAGTTCACAGTGTACAACAAGTCCTTGGTTTAAATAAAACAGGAAAAATCTAAGGACATTGGAATCATCAGAATTCTACCACGAGCATAGGACTAATAATTTGTTAGTGGAATGATCATTAGCGCAAATTCTGTAAAATGCAGAGTTATTCAAGTAACCCATTCTTCAACGCGTTGATATAACGGGAAAACAGTAAGGGGGCAATATTATGGGTACAATGTAATTCGATAATCTGCTATTCTGAATTATATATCAAAAAATACAAGCCCGGTATGTAAATGTAGTGTCGTAGTAACTCCTACAAGTAAAATTTGTGCAGCTATTCGTAAAGAAAGAAAAAAACATCAGCTTCAACAAAATTGCTAAGACTACTGTTGCACGAACTTGTAAAAAAAATTGAAATTCACGAAAGTGTTGATAACATCAAAGATCAGGGAAGACAGAGAAAAAAGCCAGAGATGATAACATACAATAATGTGTAAAAATATCCAGGTTAAAATGCACGATAAGTAAAAGAAACGTTAAGGATGGCTGCTTCTGCCAAACAATTCAGAGTAGTTTAAGAGAACCGGCTGAGAAGCTATTTATGACGTAATAAACCTTACATTTCTTTAAAAAACAGTTACAGAAAGGACTTGAATTTGCAGAAAAGAAAGCCCTCAACATTTTGAGACACTGTCACCTAATTCAGATGAGAGCACGTTTGAGATATTTAGTTAAAAAAAGTACAAGAGAAAATATCGAGAGTATAGAGACGATGGCATGAAGCACTTAATAATAATAATAAGCCATGTTTAACTATAACTCAGCTATTTTTGCACAACGGCATACAAGATCTTGCCTGAATTGAGGCCATAACAATTGAAAATGAATTTAGAAACATTTGTGTAACAGAACAACAATCCAAAACATACTTCTCGAATCACACTGGTCCATCCAAAATCCAGATACTAATCCTATAAAGCAACTGTGAGAATATTTGGGCCGCAAAACCGCTGAGAATGTAAAACTGCAAATTTTAACAACGAATGGCATCGAATTTCTCATAATACATTGAAAAATTTAGTTAAGAAAGTTAAACCTAGACCTAGACCGTATAACATTAAGAATTATGTACATCTTGTAGCACACAAAACATATTAATAGCATACAGTCCACAAGTACTCACAATTATGTCGTACTATAATTGGTAATCCCTTGGGATTACGATATTCTTTAATTTTGTACTTGTTGTAGTAAAAAATACAACATTAAACTTATTGCCGTCGAGGCCATACATACATATTACATTAACTCGTTGACATGCGCAATATTACGCGCGAAAACAATCTTTTTAAATTTTAACGAAATCCGAACAATAATATTAAACTATTCGTTAGAAACATTTTTAGCATTTATGTATATAAACTTGGAGTTTGAATAATAATATGTTTTAGCATAGCATGTACGTGTAATTTGTTTGTAATGTATCCTGCGAGTACTTTAAAAATAGGTCTTCGTACTCATAATATTGTGGCTGAGTGTATGTATAAGTGTTCTTCAAATTACCGTCATGCCCTCATGATGAGGTTCATAAAACTGAAACGCGTAGAATTATTATAAAACTAATCAAACTGAATTATCATTAATATGTTTCAATATTAAAACGTTATAGGTATGTAACTACAATTAAATATTATCATTTAAAACATCTACTTGCAAATAAAATTTTAAATATAAACATATTTTACGAATTAAAACGTAATGCTGATTTAAATATTCGTCAAATACACATTAGGAAACCTCTTGATGGACTTATTAGATCATTGTACTTTCTATTGAAGTGGAAAGGGAAATTACTTGACATTTCAATTGTAAAATATAAAAACTCAATCCATTTTAACGTCGCTGAATCTTAAT
Source organism: Holotrichia oblita (assembly GCA_023690525.1). Taxonomy (NCBI): domain Eukaryota; kingdom Metazoa; phylum Arthropoda; class Insecta; order Coleoptera; family Scarabaeidae; genus Holotrichia; species Holotrichia oblita. Next base: position 70,402,320 of record CM043016.1, on the reverse strand, counting down.
GAACACTAAATGGCATTGATAACAACTTCACTTTATGATTATGATCATTATTGCATTGTTCTCACATTGGTAAACTTTACAATAATTGTATTTTAATGTATAAGTGTTACAAGCGTATCGTATCGCTTATAACTATAACCATATATGTATGTATGTATTTACATACTTACTGCTCAACTGGGCACTAAGATTGTTTCCCTTGATTTAGCCAAAATTGTATCAATCTTTTCAATATTTTATGTAGTTCTTTTTATATTATATCACGACTTCGAGTTATGTGTGTGTAAAGTGTTTTATATTTAGACCTACTTGCCCATAACCATAAATAGCCGATATCACCTTAGTACCTATTCCCTAATATCTACCTTCTTTTCCCAGTATTGAATCAAAAATATAATCTTGATGTTTTAAAAATTACTTACTTTAGAATTACTATGATTTTAATATTCTGCAATTTTTTAAAGAAATACCAATGCTTTTTGTAATTCTTACAAATTTGTGGTCATATTTAATACCCACAGTTGACACAAGTACAATATTTAAGCTCTCTAAAACATAACAAAATATTTTTATGTAACAAGTTTACTTGTATTCCTTTTTGTATAATACACACGTAAATTTATATCAAACCATTTTACGATATAGATTCTTCTGTTATAAAGAAGCTCGAAAATTCTTTTGCAAAGGTTATGCTGATAAAACAGGAAAATCTCGTCAGTTGCAACCACATTAGGGGAACAGCACATTGTATTTTCTTAATGCGTCGAAACATATGCACATACATACTTTACCTCTGCAATGGCACTTTTATGAAGGTTACGTTATTCATACATGAATACATTTGTATTTTTTATAGATTGCATCATGTGCATTATACAATATTTATTAGAATTTCTTTTTGTTTTTGATCCAGTAATGTACTTTTGTTTATTTTTTAATAGTATATTATGACACTAGTGAATAATCAAGCTATTAAAGCACGAGTAACGAGTTTAAAGCCACGACGCGAAGCGGAGTGGCTTCAACGTTACGAGTGCTTTAAAAGCTAATTATGCACGAGTGTCATACGATATTTTTTAGTATAAATGCAACAATAATTTTAATTGGAAGAAATCAAATCAATAATTTCAATACATGACATGTACCTATATGTCATTTGACATTTCCTGACATTTCACTGGACTATTAAACGCTTGCGATTGGCTGTTACCAAGCAAATACGCACGCCGTGCGAAAAAGGCCCGATTATGCACGCTTATGAGTGTGTTTTAATTGGTTTATGATGCATGCATACTAAAAAATTATATATGCGTATTTTCATATTTTCGAAGTTATTTCGAAATTAGACATTTTTGTAGTTTCTGTCAAAAGTACGAAATATCTTAAAAAATTTAAGATAAAACATAGTCGTATATATTTGAATATACATAGGTACATAAATCGAAAGGCATCAAAATAAGGAATTTATCGATATAACAAAAGATATACATAAGTGCCATTAAAAAGAAATGAAGTTGTATCTAGAAACGAAGTTCTGGAAATGCACTAAATCATTTCTGACAAGCAGAAGTAGATGTTTCATCTTTTCTTGTCGAGACCGGACTATATTGTTAGAACACCATAAAAACACTGAATCGAGACAGTTTCTACAAAGAAGTAAAATATCTCCATAACTATTAGGCATAGGGGTAAGGTAGTATAATTAAAAATATTTTTAGTTTGCGCAGACCGTAAATTGGAATAACTTTTCTTTATAATTCTTGTCTGTATTTTCACATACTTAGCACATATCTAAAATCCGCATTAAAACGGCGCATCTGCACTACAAATTAGCAATAATTGCAGTCAAAAACACAAGATGTAGGTGACGAATTCCTCCAAATTTGTTAAACAAGTAGTACAAATTATGTTAGCATTCACAGATTTTGTACAAGAAATTGTAAACAAATATCTACATTATGTAGGATAAATAATTCAAACAGGTACATTGGAATGTTTGCTCTAGATCTGATAATAAAGCCATGTTGTGCAATTTTGTTGCAGTTAACTCGCAATATTCTACCACAATGTTGCCAGTTTTCAAGCTTCCATTTCTCTGTCCACTTTTTCGACTAACTCGTTTAATGCTAATACTAAAAAATGACAAATGTATGAGAATAGCGATTAAAAAACATCTTGTCAGAAACAGAGCACTTTTACTTTGATCTGCTTGGAAAGATAACCTCCAGCATTTAAATAATCTGGATGATTACATTGGATTCTAAACCTCGAAGTATATTTCAGTAGTCCACTTTGCTCACTTTCTGCATTTGTTCATATCCAAATAACTACTATGACTAAGGAAGTCTGTGCAGCAGACTTTGGCCTTGATTTTAGTACGAAAATTGTTCCGGTTTGAGATTTAATAAAAAAATAAGAAAAGAATGCCTTGACTGTAAATAAATAAATGTCATATTTAGCGTAGTAATTTGAAGAAAGAATTAAAGTTTTCTACTTTATTTATAACATAAAAGTATCTTTAAAAACGGTATTTTTCAACAAAAAATTTTAAACTGATTTGTAGCAAATATGGACAACTCAATTTATGTTTCGGCAACAAATTCATAAAATAAACATAATTTAGCTTATCACTTATAGCGAACTCAACAATTCATAATTGGAACTCAGTTACAATGGCAAGCTAAGGCGTGGCTCCATCAAAATTACTCCCAAAAAATTCAAAATATCCGAGGAAACTATTAGAAGGATATGACACCAAGAAGAGCAATCATTAAACAATGGATCAGTAGCTGGCGTATCATCTCGTAAATCCTTTCGGGCGTGCTTGCCAATCTATCAATGCTCAAGCTAGAAAGCATAGCACCTCACTTCAACGATATATCCAGGCCTGGTAAAGAGGGGCAAGTTTTAGTGCAGTGCGGAGAACAACCGAGCGGTCATATCGAGGCGAGCGTGCAGTAACGTTTACGTACTAGCATAATTTATGTTCGTATTCTAAACCCTAGATACCTACTCGCTATTACGTTTTCTAGTTTCTTCGAAAGGTGCCGTTTCCGAAACGTACCTAAATGCGACATTTTCAAAGTATGTGTGTATTGATAAGCACTCACAACGACTAGTGGAATAATACTGAACAAGTGTGCTTTGATACGTATGCTCGAGTTTCCGTGCCGGCCCTTTACGTTGCTTACTGCACTGCACTGAACTTGATTCTCTTTGCCGATTCTAGGTATAACTGACCAAATCTATGTAGACGAAAAGTAGTTTTATATCATTAAAACGTCTACTAGATATTATGCGGTAGAGGGTGAACAGAAACCGTACAGAACCTATAAAAGTGAGTGCTTATTTACAAAAGTAATGTTTCTAGCCGTTGTTAGTCGTCCGCGTTACAATCAATCTTAGAATAACTATGTTTATAGTAAACTTGACACTTGTTCTTTGGTTTTTGAAGAACCTGCTAAGAGAAACAGAAAAAATCGCTCTACTTGTACAATGGAAACTAAAGTTATTTGGAATGTGACTAAAAACGAAATAGAGAAAAGTGCAATTTAACAAAAATGATCTAGATCAAAGCATATTTTAACTATCTGAATTCAATGAGATAATGTAGTATAAATAGTAGAGTACATAAATCACTATTTGAAATGCAATCCAGTTCCAGTATTTAAGGGTTGCGCTACCTTTACCTTCCGGGACAATGTTATTGTCGCTAATTACGGAAAAGCAACGATGATATTTGCAGCATATTTTGAGTCTTAAGCAGGACATTTAATGGGAGGCCTTATTTACAATAAGAAATGAGAAAATAGTATAATTTTGTAACTAATTAAAGTAAAAATAAAATATATTTTATATTTTTATTACACAATCTATAAATTAATGAGATAGGAGAAAAGGTACTTTAAAAAATATCAACGCGATGTAATAATTATAAAGTGCTAAAGGATACATGCCATGAAGACAACAGTGCCATCAAAGATACTACAAAAAAAGCATAACTAACATAATCGTAAAACAAAGTGCTGTAGCAAATAACCGAACGCTACATAATGAAAAGAAAAACATTAACATTATTATTGCACCCTTACTGCAAAACATCAGCATGTATTATGTTCCAGTTCCTGCCATTGTAAGATGAGAGGTCGAAGAAGCTGTTAACAATTGATCGAAGGTTGATACGGACGTCTGCAACCTTGGAGGTTTATTAGCTTTTATGAATCAATAAAACCACAAATGTGTACCTTTATGGATCGTTTCAAAACACAAACAATTACGACAAACGCCAGAGAAAAGTAAACGATAACCTTGCTATGGTAGAAAATTGCCTAATATACGAAGTTCTCAATTACAGTACAAACATACGAACAATTTTCTCGTAATTGTCGGCCGGCGAAGGTCGACGCACCCTCGATAAGAATGATGGAAATTGAGGGTCAGATGAAATTTCTTTCTTGTTTAGGTGAAAAAAGGACAATTTTCACGAAAGCAAAGGTTAAGAAAAGTATAATTCAATGTCAATAACCTCTAGAAATACTAGATTGTGTGCGGATAATCCATAAATACCAACAACAACTTTGCGTCTATAATTACGGATGTAAATTTTTCGAATTTAAAGTTTATTTCGAGATATGTAAATGAAAGTTAAAAAAACTCTTTAACGACGGTAAACGTTAATGACATCAATTTTGATGTATAATATATAGTAATAAGGAAAAGCTAAAGCTATCAAGTAATAATAATAAGCTTTTTCCTGGTTATACTGCCACCAAAAGATTTAGTTAAAGACATTCCTAAAATTAGAAAGTATGTATTCAGGTTTAATTTAAAAAATCTTGTAACAACTTTTCCATTTAGTATAAGATATTCTGCTATGTGGATTGCAAAGAGTCTTAATCTGCAACTCTAAATCAGTACCTATCTTTCATCATTTGCACAAACTTTGAGATAACCACACAGTTTGTTTCCGAATATTTTGCATCAAACAAACATCTGTCTAATGCATTAAACTGGCTGTCGTTAAAACCTTACACATGCCATAATGATGAATTTAAACATTTCACAGGAAATATATATTGTTGAATCACCATACGGCAAATAATAAAATGCTAAAAATGGGATTTGTATAATAAAAATCGCATTACTTACAACGTTACTAATAACAATTCAGAGAAACGAAAACATAATCCTAATATAAGTACCAGTTAAGTTAGCGGATCAAACAAAATATTTTCATTATCAACAACAATAAAATGTGCGTTTGTGCTCCGAAACAAAATAAGCGGTACGGAAAATCAGTGCCAAGTGCTGGGAACATTTTTACAGACCAATTTATTGCACGTAAATTTCTCGGCAATTGCGTACTAATGACGTCATGGAAAATATAGTGCACCAACATTAAAAATAATATTTATATGAAAATCCGTATTTTTGGAGGTCCTAAATTAACAGAAAAAAATCATGTACTTAACCATGGATAATTGCATATTTATACTAAATATAAGCAATACGCACGATTTCTTGAACATTAATTTTACTGTTGTGAATAAAATATAAAATTACAAAATTTTCATTACCGGTGACTATCAATAAATCCATCTAAACTAAATTGCTTGAGTATTTTATATGTTCGAGAAATGACTTTGATCTTTTTGCTTTTTTCAGGCAAAATTACGTTTAAGTTAGTCTGATAGCTTCTTTGAAATTTAGCCCTACTATATTGTCACAGAGTTATCGCTTTCTGTTTGCGTGTCAAAAGAATGAAATATTCATCAAGCGATAATGCTATTGCACCTGTATACAGCCCTAGAGTAGCTGCATATATAGGTCATTAAATTTTCAGATATTTGAGTCATTTGTCCATTCCGTCATTGTACAGCAAACCAATGTATTTTTGTATACAAGATGATTCAGGCGGATATGTCAATATTTTAGGTACGTATTCAAGAACTCAAAATAAACATAAAAATTCCTACAATCATGGGTCCTAGTCTCAACCGTTACAGAAATACAGGGATACATATTTTATGAATCGTAAATGTAATAAGAATGGAGAATAGACCGTAGATCATGTTTGCATGTATCTATGGTGTCATCGCCACTTTCACTGACGAGGACTGTAATAGCTGTCAGATAAAATATTACACGCAAATATCAACTTTCTTGAATCAACATAGTCTGGAAAAGTTGATTTGTATTTTTTGAAAATTCATTTTGGCTTTAAACTGATTTCACTACGCCTGCCACATTCTCTCATCGTGAATATTCTGATATAATATTCGTTTATAACTTTTACAACGGAAGCTCAAATTTTCCAATTACCGAGTACTAGCGTCGTTTTGCGAATCGGAGACTGCCACTTAGAAGGGTTATCCAACAAGTTTTCTCCACTGCCGGAGAATTGTATCTGAATTCCGAACTTGGTGTTGAACAAGAAGAGGCTATCGTCGAAAATAATACAAGCATAAGCATAAGACGAATTACAATATTTTTTAAAATAATTTTCTTTTAAAATCATTTTGGTGTACTAGTTTTTCTGTTATGTATCTCCCAGACATCTGTTGTCTCTGATCTGGATAAAATTTAACCGGAGGGTGGTCAAACGATAATTTTCAGTTTTCTGTGGTCTAGAGACACGAGACAATAAGTTCTATTATTTTCAGCGTTTGACCACCTCTCAAAATTTGTGAAAAATGCGATAAACTTCGAAACTGTTATACGTAACTTTAAGATCGGATAAAATTTAATCGAAGGGTGGTCAAACGATAATTTTCAGTTTTCTGTGGTCTAGAGACACGAGACAATAAATTCTATTACTTTCAGCATTTGACCACCTCTCGAAATATGTGAAAAAATGCGACGCAAGAGGTTATGACATTATCTGGGTTTGATCATTTCATTGGAGATATGAAAATGCTTTTTTCATTTTTTTCGAATATTTTTAAGTTAATTATTTGGTGGTCAATCATGGTCAAACGTTGGTCAATCCTATACTGCAACAAAATTTGAGAGTTTGCAGTAAAAAAAAAATTCGAAAAAAAATTTTTTTTGAAAATGTGAAGGGTGGTCAAACATGGTCAAACGATGGTCAATCGTATCCGATGAACAAAATGTCTATATTGGCTAATTTTAGCATTTTCGCCATTAGACCCCAAAATATGGGTATAGCGGCTGTAGCCTAAACAAAAGGTGGTCAATCGAAATCCCTGGTGGTCAATAGTGGTCAATAAATGGTCAATCCTTTCTAGCATTTTTGTCGATTTTTGACCACTTTGTGGTGCCAACTTCCCGGACCTTTAAATATGCAATAGCTGAGCTCGTTGACAACAAAGATTTAAAATAAAGAAAAATGATAGAAAATCGAAAATATTTCACATAAACAAATACTAAAGTATCAGATCTAAAAAAAACCTACATACATGTATTTGCATAAAATTATTTCATATTTCCACAGCAAAAAACCGCGCTTCTCAATTTATAGTATGTATATTAAAAAACTCAACTGCGGCCTTGTCACCAATGTTGCAAATATTTTCTTACAAACTTGGAACGTTAGATATATGTACATATATTCGTACATTCTCTTCTTTTATTTATAGTTTAAAATTAGCGGAAACAATATACATAAAAGCCATACTGAATAATGGCGTAGACATTTAATTCTATACGTTTGAAAACCTATCAACAGGGTAGTGTACTCGTAAAGCATCAACCATTAATCCTTGAATCTAAATTTTAACACGTCTTAGGTTTATTTCAGGAGTTACTATAAGAAATCAGCAGCCTACAGGTCTATTTTCGACGCCATGTTAATTACACTAAAAACGATGTACAAAATACTTCGTTTAATAATGCATCCATAGCTACTGGAAATACACTGTTATTTTAAGCCACATTGGATGATTATACACAACATAGTTTGCTGTCACTAGGTTAGTGATATAATTAAACGGTAAAAATAAACTGTGAACTGAAAACTGAAACAAATATAAACTGTAACCTATAAAAATTCATAATTATTCTGACTATTTATAATTCTCATTACGTAGTACATATACACGCACTTCTTCCTGCAACTCATACATTAATGTTTTTTTTAGAAAACAACAGTTGAAGCTGCACGATTAAAATATCTTGGGTAACCTGCCAATTCCGGTTACACCAAAAGTCATTGCCAAATACTTTAAATCAAATGCTGTAGGTACTTTTCGTTCACTTTTCATATAAAATCGTGTACTAATAATAATAATAATTTCTTGTACAAAATTATAGTAAGTCCATACTAAAATGTTTTGTACTAAATGCAGGTTTTCATGTTGTATTGCACAAATATTTTACAAAACCATACATATTTAAGCCGTCATGATCATTAGACAATTAGGTAAGAGAAACCTAACTAATGATCCGAGAAGAGAGGTCAAAATCTGATAAAGAGATTGAAAATGACCAGAAGGGATACTGAACGTACCACAGCCCTCTCATGTTTTGCAGAAATGCTGCCGGTGAAGCACCTTACATCATTTATAAAGCAAAAAACATTAGGTTAACATGGGGCAAACGTAACCAAACTAAACACAGATAGAAGTGTGGTGCAACTTGTAAAGAATGATTTAAAATGTATTTATTGCTAGGATTAAAAACGTTAGTGTTTTTACCAAGAAAGTTGTTCAGATGATTCCCATATAAGGTATAATGTCTTCCGATTGTATATAAGTATAATATACATACATAATTTATTTGTATCCTTTACTACCTTAATTCTATGCACGTAACACAATCAATAGATTTCACGAATTGAAAGATTTAGAGATAATGTGGAAACAAATTTCGTTTAAATGAAATATGCTTGCTGGATACAACGTAACCATAAAGCATAATAACTTTGGCTTTTTTATAGCTTCCTATTGACTATTCATTTCTATTGCATTTCATTTCATGCGAAAAGTTTTCATAACTTATTTTCATATCCGAAGCTCCTATATATTCCATTCTAAATGAGTGCGCAACATGTGTCCGTTTGGGTCAAGAATTCGTTGCTTCGGTCGCACAATTAAAGTGATAACATCGCAATAAATTTCAATTACTAGAGAAACAATATAAAAAAAATCGCTATTAGCAGTTATGTCTAACATTTCTGAAACAAAAGGTTGCCAAATTCTTCGCGACTATTTTACCACGAATAAGATCAGCTCTTCAACAGTAAAGAGTTAATTGTTACAGGAGATGAAACAATGGTTCTGTTTTATAATCCTGTATACAAAATGGAATCGATAGAATGGCGACGACGTGATAAACTCCACTAAAGAAAAATTAAACTCGTTCCATCAATGAACGAGGTGATGGCCACAGTATTCTGAGATTATGACGACATTTAGTCATTGACTTTAAAGGGGACTTTAAAACACAAACGTTTTTAGCACAGTATTTGATACATTCTCATCATCATATTTTAAACAACATTTTTTTCTTTTATTTTTAAAACTTAAATACCTACTACTCATTTTAATATACACTACCGTTCATATATTTGGGGACGATTTAAAAATACAGATTTTTTTCTAATTAGAATAAAAACAGTTATTTGTAATTTATGAGATAAAAGATAATACTATTGTAAATTATGTTCATATCGTTATAGAAATGTACACCTTTCCATATAAAACCCAATTAATGGTAAATATTTCAATTTTGTCTGCTTTTTTCGAGTTTTTCTTAGTCGTCCCCAAATATATGAACGGTAGTGTATATCTTAAGTAAATTTAACTACGAGTACGTCTTTGAATATGTATTGTGAAGCAATAGTATCCGATTGAATTGAATTGAGTATGTGAAATAAACATATCGAATTGAAATTTGGATCGAATAAACTGTTTCAAGTCAATCGGCTAAATTTGTGATAAGGGCTATCGTATACCAAATGAACTCCTGCACGTGAACTAAATACAGAAGCTTTAGGTCTGTTCCAAAAAGCAGTTACTAAAATAGTTTCCAAAGGTCAGAACCAAACGTTTAGACGAACAGCAATTGTGTATAAGTAGCAAACTTGTTAGGTTCAATCAACTATTTTCAGTTGTTTACTGCCGTGTATAGTAATAAAAAAACCCAGAAATGTAATTAATATTCGTTTTAAGATTTCGACATGGAGGTAAATATTCCTTCTGGAACATGAATGATAAAGGAATGTGGAATTATTCCTACGAAAATTGATAACAAGTTTCCATGGTCCAATACCTACATACAACGTATGATTCTTTTGTAAACCATGTTCATTGTTATAGAAGAATTTCGTAGGACTGACAATATTTCGAGAATAAAATCTACAGGTCGCCTTACTGAATAAGTTGGTGCAAATATTCATGCAATATGGAAGTGATTAAAAAAACAATCTTTTGAGCTTATTAACATAACATGATTATTAACTTGGAACCTGCCAGAAGCCTTGTACGATTCCCTACTTATGTTCTTACAAGATAAGTATTACTTTCAAACTGTCTGGTGATCTTTCTCTTACTGTCGAGTATTGTGAATGGTTTAATAAAAGTGACGCTATATTACATGTTACTACAGCAACAAAGTGTGAAATATTATAGATTAACATATTATATCCTAGGCCTATATATTGTTGCAGTGTTCTAACTGATGCTTACAAGTTATCTTTAAACTGGGTATTGAAGTAGTTAGTATATCTAATACTTTTCAATAACATGCTTACGGGGCACCTACACATTTTATTAATTTAAACAGATATATAGAGGTGTTATAAATTTAATAATACAATATTTTCTGATCTAACTCCACTTACATTGTAATAAAAAAAGATTAGATGATAACCATCAATTCAACACGGTATTATAAACTATAATTGCGTACTTTAATATACAGAGGATTCCAATGAAAACAATCCAACTTAAAAAAATCGAAAACGTCAAGAAATACGAAAAAACGCCGAGACAAATCAATTATTGGTTGAAGGGGGAAACTTTTTCACCGATAAGGCAAAATCATCTCTTGCTGCCTCTAGGCCACCCCATATCCAACATTAAAATTTCAAATGGCACTACGTCATATTATTACATTTTTCGATTCTACGTACTATTTGCAACAACTTTCATGTAGAATAACCTATACCTATCTTTAACACTTTTGAAGATTATTATATTTGATCCCATTAAGTTCTAAAATCAGTAGTTGGCGTAATGTATACTTTTGAAAAACAAATTTTGACAGTTCTTGTCAAATGTCATAATTTAAAGTTAATGAACCATATACACACCCTATATCACTCAAGTTTCTTTTGAGTATTAAGTATTACTGAAGATTTATTGTGACTTGCAGTTAGTTTAGAATTATTAACAAATCGACATGGTGTACAGCATAGACGAGAGAATTGAAATGGTTAGTTTTTACTATACGAATAATAACTGTGCAAGATCTGCGGCTCAACTTGTTAACGTTGTTCACCCTGGAAAAAAATGTAAATAACAAATATCTAACAGAATTAATGAATAAATTCAATCAAACAGGATCAATTTGCAATAAAAAGCATAAACCAGAGCGATTGGTTAATAATGAAGCTACGTATGTGGCCGTTTTAGGACAAGTTGTTTCACAAGATCAACAATCTCCATCAACAATATCAAGGGCAGTAGATGCCGCAATAGTGTTTATCGAATTTTAAAGAAACGCAAATTTCATCCATATAAAATCAAATTAGTTAACGAATTGTATGAAGATGATTTTGATCGACCGCTTGAATTTTGCGAGTCGGCGACTGCTTGATAATTCAGACCTACTGCGTACAATATTTGCTCTTCTGATGAATATACATTCAGAAGAGGTTCAATGATGGAATGGCCGCCTAGATCTCCAGATTTATCCCTCTTAGATTTCTTTTTGTGAAAGTATTTGAAATCAAAGATTTATGCAACTCAACCAGCGTCATTTGATGACCTATGACGAAGAATTCATCAAGAATGTAGACCATTAACTCCAGAAATATTTCGTAACGTAAGAAAACAATTTGAAGCCCGGCTATATCACTGTATGCAAGTAGAGCGACGGCAAATGTTTTTTATGATTGTAGATTATTTATTAAACATTAAGAAGACTTGTAAAATGTAGAAAATTAGTAAATAGCTTCTGTTACTGTTTCTTATGTGCTGTTTGTTTTTTATTGACACATTATTTAATTGTGTTATTTATTTAAGCAAAGGACTCTCTAAAAAAATCGACGACTTCTCATTATTATTTAATCGTTTATAATAGTTTATAAATAAAATTAGACATCTAGTTTATCTTATAATTTCTTTATACTGTCCAATTTTTTTCGGATAAAATAGAAAAAAATCTTTGAAACAAAAACTTTGAAGTGTTAAGGATAAGTATAGGCTATAGACTGTAGTACATGAAGGTTTTTGTTTGAGTAAAAATATTGTCTTTTTCGTTAGATTCGTTAACTTTAAATTATGACATTTGACAAGAACTGTCAAAATTTGTTTGTCAAAACATATACATCACGTCAACTATTGATTTTAGAACCTAATGGGATCAAATAGAATAATCTTTGAAACTTCAGAAGATATCTTCAAAAGTGTTAAAGATAGGTATAGGCTATCCTACATGGAAGTTATTGCAAATAGTACGTAGAATCGAAAAATGTAATAATATGACGTAGTGCCATTTGACATTTTAATGTTGGATATTGGGAAGCCTAGGGGGAAATTGACGTGCCTCGGCGTTTTTTCGTATTTCTTGACGTTTTCGACTTATTTAAGGCGGATCGTTTTCATTGGAATTCGGTTACAGTCCGACAGCAAACGTTTGGGCTCGACACAAAAATGACAGCTTTCTACTCCTAGTAATGTAATATACTATTACATAATTATTCTAATAGATTCAGTCGCCATATTTACATCTGTCTGAGATCTGTAGTAATTGATGTCACAGCCTTTTATTTTCCTGTGATTATTATTTTTTGCTGAGGCAAATGCCTGATACACTCTAAGCGCTTAGATTCTGTAGCGACTTAGTAAGGGCGAAACTCTCTATAAGCAGCCTATTGACTAAAATATATGTATAAAACAACATGTTTGATTTAGTACCCTATTAACACTATAACATAAATTTGCAATTCCTAACCAGACATACATATATGAGATGAGTTCCTACTGTTTCATAATTTTGAGAAGTCGTGTTTTCGTAATTTTTTCCTTTTTACTATTGTTAATGTTTAGATTACAATTAATGTATACTGCAGTTTATTAATGCATTAAATATAGATATAGATTTAACAAAAACTATTTTCACATTTTCAAGGTTTTGGGTGGTAACACAAGTTTTTTAAATGCCTGCAAACTTCAACTTCATCTTGTTATTTTCTTAAAAGATTTGTTTACTATTGTTTTTCTAATTTACCACACGTTTTATATTTATGTTTTTCCATTAAAAAGAGGTAAAGAATCTTATTATTATTATTAGAAAGTAGGTCCTCATATTGTTTATTCATTCATTCATAATTAAAATATAAACTGTAAAAGCGCGTCATAAAAGCATATACGCCAATTCATTAGCCTACTCAGTCACCTGATTTAACGCCTTCGCACTTTTATGTATAAAGATGAAGGTAATATTTACAATGTCAGAAGAAAACTGCTATAAACTCGCGACAATTTTTCAAACTCATACCTCAATTAATAACAAATGGCAATGGTGAATAAATAGCTTTCCCATGCAAAGGTTACTTTATAATTACTACTAAGTAATTAAATTAATTTTAATAGTCCGTACTCACTCTAAAATAATACCTACAAAGATAATCATAAACGAAGTCATTTTAAATGTTAATTAAAATTATACATAGTAATGTATCCAGCAATCTAAAACCAGTATCCTTCTTTAAAGAGAACAATGGCTCCTACATACATTATGCATAACATTTATTTCAATTAGTTTTATACGCAAAAAATTTCCTACGTAGTGAGTAACAACTCGCTGGTGTCACTGATAAAGTGATCTACCGCCCGCTGGATGAGTAATTTTTATTACGAAATAACTTTAATCGTGCTCAATATGCATAAAGATTCGTTCACGTACAAACAAACATCAACATTAAAATTGTCGTAAACGTATATGCAATGACATTTTGATAGTCCTGCAAGAGTTTACTTAATAAGTAGTCGTTACTCAATTCGAAACCTCGGACGCAATGTTTCGAGGCTGTACAAAGTTGTAGTATTATATTTAATAGTTATATGTATGTATGTTCATAAATAACAGGCAGTCTTATTTTAAGATATTGTTGCGTGTTAAAGACGTGGAAAAAGTTAACTTTAACAAAATTCCTTGCAATATTCATTAGGATAGACAAACTGTAAAATAACCGTGTAATTTTTTATCAATGTTTTAAGCATTTTAAAATCAATACTCTTGAATATCAAAAACAATAATTCGTTAATATATTTTATATATACTCGATTCATAACATTGTAAATACATACATAGTTACAACCTCACCTCATATTGTTACAAAATCGCCTAAAAAAACATTTAACAACAAAAAAGCATGAGGATACTACAAAATAACTACTGTTTAATTGCCCGCCCGCCAACTTTGTTGAAAGTTTGCCAAAATATATGCACCTGTGTATAGATGATTTGTGCAATACTCTTTCAGTTTTGCCAAAATATTATTATACATTCAAAATTTAAATCCCTAATAAATTGCTTTTCTAATACTTCTAACTTGATTAATTGCTCACAAAAATAGGAATTTTTGTATACTATCATTACTGCATAAAAATAAACTCAGTTACTTTTCACACCGTATTATTATACAAAAATTATACTTCCCAATATACAGGGTGAGTCATAACTGGCGACCAAAAACGTCACCCTTCTGAATAAATAACTTCCGATGAACATATGTATGTATACTTAAGGAACTACAAGAGGTGAAAGTTTTATATGTAATTCATTAATGTAAATATATATGATACAACCATAAAAATCGCGTAAAATTAAATTTATTTAAAAGTACTGATAAATGACATTTTACTTAAATGCTTTATTACAAAAATTGTCCCCCCATTTTAGAAATAGAAGTATCAATTTTATTCGTTTAAACGGTAATATGAAATGTCAAAGTGACATGACATTATGAACAATTGCCTTGAAAACATTTCGATTGTTTTTTAACTCAGATGTAATATGATTTAGATACATATTGATGGAGCTTATCACAATTTGAACAATTTTTGTAATAATGCATTTAAGTAAAATGCCATTTATCAGTACTTTTAAATAAATTTTGTTCATTTTACGCGATTTTTAATCAGTTTTTATGGTTGTATCATAAATACTTACATTAACGAATGATAAAACTTTCACTTCTTGCAGTTTCTTAAGTATATAATATAAGACATACATAGGTTCATAGGAAGTTATTTATTCAGAAGGGTGGTCCATATACGCTGGTACATTTTTGGTCGCCAGGTATGACTCACCCTGTATAATGCGTACAATGCGTTGTATTCGCAATGTTAATGCTACTTCTTGGAACCTAGAGATATTTTCAAGTAGTAACTTTTGCGACGAAAACAATAATCTCATTTCGCGAAAACTTCTCCTTAATCGGCTAGATGATTGACTTTTGACGAAGTGTACACCATACTTCGTTAAAAGTCAAAAATATTTTTTCAGGTAACGTTCATTACCGTGTTTTCAAAAGTTAAAGAGATTTATCTTCTTGTTATTAAAACGCCGGCAGTTATATGCTGGCGTTTCAATAACAATCAAATAACAAATTAAAACCACTGGGTAATGAAATGAAACCACTAATATTCAATTATATACATTTATGTATACATTAAACGAAAGTTTCGAGAAATAAACAAATAAATTCTTGCAAACTAGAAACAATCAATGTTTTTTGTTAAGTTAATATATTTTTGGGTCATAAAAATTGAAATTATGTTTACAATTAAATTGATGTTTCTTTTTGAATGCGAGAATATTGCTATGGTTGTTTTTATATTGGGTAATTCTATCACGTAAATATTGTTTGGTTTGACGAGGTAGTTGATTTTAAAATTAGTTAACAGCATATTACAATTATTATAAATTTTGTGACTTAGTACAGCAATTAATTAAAATAGTAGTTCTATAGTAATAAAAAACGACCGAATAACTAAAAATAACTAAAATATAATTAACAATATTAAAAACATTTAAAACAAGTTTCAAATTTTACCTATATTTGCTATATATTCCGTATTTTATTAAATTAATATTGTCTAAATCTCACGAAAAATGTAATATAATATAAAAAAAAATTTTGATAACTAATTAATCAAACAAGAGTTCAATACCGATAGGATATAATTAAAATACTAAGAAATCAGAAGAAAATCAGAAACTATTTCAGAAGCCAACAGATGAAAATAGGTTACTAACCCGTATTACAGATGAATGTCAAGATGGTTCAGCGGTTTGTTAATGGTATTTCCGCCCACGGACTTGCCTGCGGATCGCGATACGCATACGAGTGTGTGCTCGTCGGATTCATTGCGTTTAGCGCACGAACCGTGGTTCGTGGAATCGTCACTATTATAAGGGGTTTCAAAACATGGAGCATAGTAAAAGGCGCAAATAAATAATGAAAATAATAATAAAATTCGATATTCCTGGACGTAGTTTTGAGTTGTAATTTTTACGCGGTAGTGATAAACTATTGAACTGATTATTCGCTTTCTCCCAGTTCAAATCGCTCCATAAATAATCCTTTTGGCTTTTAAATACAAGAAGTGTAAATGAACTTTCAAATAGCATTCAATACGCAGGAAAGAGAGACATTATTTGTAAAATATTATTTTATATGTTTATACATTATTTGAGAATTATTATTTTTGTCTTATCTGTCAAAGAACTTCAACGTTACTTTTATTTTATTTCTTTATTACAATATATGTATTAAAATAAACTCACTCGATTTATTGTGAAAAAATGCCCTTACATTAGTAGTATTTCTCCAGCAGCTAGGTTCAATAAAACAATTGGACCGTAACAATAATTAACAATATTAAGTATACAAACTGTTTCAAATTTGCTTTTAACCACTGAGATCGCGCTTATTATAGAAGATACACTACTGGTATATACCTATATGAAAAAGTTGTTACATTTTGGAAAAAAATTATATATTTTGTACTAGTTACGATCAAACTGCAGTTCAATACAACTATAATTTTAATTACCGTTGAAATCAAATCAAATCAATTTCAAAGCCAACAAAGAAAATGGGTTTGACTATTTAGACAAATGAATGTCAAAATGGTTCAGATTCAGAGCATTTCCAGCACATTTACCTAAGGACCTTAGACTAGCTTTAAAGTGCTTTATGCATTATTATATTTTAAATTTTCAAAACAACATAAAATATAGTTTTAATAAATAATAAATAATAATAATAAAAAATCTTAAACAGGAAATTCTAATTTTTCCGGAGGAAGCCTTGAATGTACACTTCTCGCAGGAAAAATCGGGACACTAGTAATCGAGAATTTTAAATATTTTGAGTGTAAATGAAGCTTTCAGAGCATATATAACTGAATGAAGCCGTCTTTATGGACTAAACTGTTTCTTTAAGTAAAACACGAGTTTCGTTTATATAATTGACAATCTGTCAACACTTCAACGCGACTACTTATTTTATAAAACAGTGTGTCAAGGTCAAACTTAGTTTCAGGTTATAAACGCCAGATTTAATTTGATAAGCCTTTTTATATTATTTCCAATTTGAGAACGTATAAAATGGTCAATTTCTTCCACTGAATTATTTAACGAAATCGACCTGGATTATGAATCGCATTCAAGATTATAATAAACGTATAGATTATTGCCACGACGTTCAAGCAAATTTAAGTGATCACGAGCTGCTAAATTTATCCTTTTTATGATAAAGCATGGTTATACGATATTTTTTAGTATAAATGCAACAATAATTTTAAAAAGAAGAAATCAAATCAATAATTTCAATACATGACATGTACCTATATGAGTGTGTTTTAATTGGTGTTTGATGCATGCATACTAAATAGTATATTATGACAATAGTTTTTGCATAATCAATTTTAAAGCACGAATTATCGAGATTAAAGCCACGACGAAGCGGAGTGCACGATAACGTTAACAAGTTTTTTCAACAGGATAATGCTATGCACAGTGTCGACAGACTATTTTTTATCTATAAATTTTAACAATAATTTTAATTATCAGAAATCAAATCAATAATTTCAATACATGACATGTACCTCTATATGTCATTTGACATTTCCTGACATTTCACTGGATTATTAAACGTTTGGGATTGGCTGAACTGAAGGAAGCTGTCAGAATAGCACGCCGTGCGAAAAAGGACCAGATTATGCACGAATTATGAGTGTGTTTTAATTGGAATATGATGCATGCATACTAAAATAGTAGCGGATTGGCTTTAAATTTGTAAATGCTTTATTTTAATTATGCACGAGTGTCATACGATATTTTTTAGTATAAATGCAACAATAATTTTTTGTACTCGCTTATCAAAACCTGTCATTTCACGATTCGATTTGCGTTGACATGTAAAAAGTCACTTTAAGCACGAGTGCGTAAAATTAAACGATTCGTAACTTCAATGAAAACTTGATTAATTTGAGTGACATTTTGAAATTATAAATCCCTCACCTTAATAATATGGTCATAAACGCTAACGTATTTAACAATTTGTGATCGTATTATTATTATAGTTCTCGTACAAAAAGTATTGTACAAACTTCGTGCGTGAAACATTTCGAATTCGTGTCCATTCGTGTCCCAACTGGTCACTCATTCGCGAAATATTTTCACGTATAAATGCAAAATAATTTTAATTATAGAAGAAATCAAATCAATAATTTCAATGACATGACATGTACCTCTATATGTCATTTGACATTTTCTGACATTTCACTGGATTATTAAACGTTTGGGATTGGCTGTTACCAAGCAACCTTTATACGCACGCCGTGCGATAAAGGCCAGATTATGCACGCTTATGAGTGTGTTTTAATTGGTTTATGATGCATGCATACTAAAAAACATATTATTATATGTTATGGAATAAATTGGTATTTAATTATTCGTTGTTTTATTGACCTAGAAGTGGAAATAGATCAGGAATTAAAAGATTTGATAAGCCTGTAATATTGCCTGCCTTAACTTTATTTTTATTATGTCTAGTTGTCAAAAATTGATATTTAATATGTGAAGGTTATTTTAGCATAATGTGTACTTATGACCTTGATAATTAATTCAATACCACCACTGAATTGATAATTTTTTTTATAAAAAGCAAATAAGTACTCATGATTAGTAGATTGACTAACTTGATATATCAATACAATCTTACTCGTAACAAATACTGCCTCGTATGCTTTAAAACCAGACTGAAAATACATAGAAAAGAAAAAACAATCATTCTATTGTTGGAAAACTAAAAACTGAAAATATAAGAAATTTATTTTTATAAAACAAGTATGTAAGTTTATCACAAAAAAGTAAAAACAGCAAAATAAGAGCATCTAAGTCAGTCCTAACGTCCTAACAGATTTGTTAGGACTGACATTCATTCGTTGCCTGATATCATCCACAGTATCTTCTGTCAGCACAGATCGTGCTTGCTCACTTTTCCGTATTGTAACGCTACCACTTTTCATAAATCTCTGTACCAATCTGTTACGATGACTTTTAAAGGTTTCATAAGGTACCTACCATCACATCATGATACTCGTTATGGAACTGGTGAAAGCACGAGGGTAGTGGATATTCCCAGTATCCATTTTCGGTTAATGTTGCGCTTCGAAAATGCGCCATCACAATAAATGTATCTTGTTGTAATGTAAACGGCATTGTCTTGAAAGAAGTTTTTGCAATAATTACAGGCAACAGATTAAAGAAATAAATGTAAAGGCTGATAGAATCGGATATAATCACTAACAAGAACGTAGATACAATAATGAAAGTGAAAACTAAATGTGACAGCAGCGGGAGGGGTTAATTTAAACCTGTCCAACCTATAAAAATAAAACTGAACTATTTTTTTTCAAAGCAGGGATTTTTGTGCTGCCAACCTGGTGCGCTTCGAGTTGGACACCGACAAATGTTAACATTTTGGATGAAACTAGAATGTGTTTATTCTGTGTATAAACCATTTTTGTCTTTATATACTTATATTTCTGTTTAAATGGTAAGAATATGCTCTGAAAGCTTTATTTACACCCAAAAATTTTTAAAATTCTCGATTGTTGGTGTCGCGCGTTTTCCTGCGAGAAGTGTACCTATCCAAGATTTTTTGTTAAATTATTATTCAGATCAAAATTTAACGACTTTCCGAAATTAAAACCTATAGTACTTATATCGATTATAATAAGAGAGATCCCGATAACAGAGAATTTTTAAATAATCTATTTCACCATGAAAACAATTACGAATGGAAACGATTCTTAAACATCAAGTAGTATACGCATACCAACTACATTTATAAGGAATAGTGGTTTCGGTAATGGTTACTGAAACAGTTCTAATTTAAAATTTGAACGCAGTAGTATTATAAAATTTTTCGTTAAAGAAAAAAGCCTCGGTGACATTCGCAAGTAAAATTCTAATAGAATCAATTTCAGCGAGATAGAGAAGACGATCTACAATCTATTAAACAAAAGAAGAAGAATCTATTAACAAAAGAATAACCACCACTAATCCAATCTAATCTAAGGTTTACGGTTGCTAAAATTAAAATTTTTACATAAATATTTTGTACAATTTCGCTTCATGTTATACTAAACCAGCTTTTTCAACTGATATTTAATAACTGCATTTCTGAATTGATTAATTTCAGAGTATAGCTGAGCGAGAATAGCTCTCCCGATGAAATTCGGATGCGTAGTAAACAATACAATCATTTTAAGGCTTTACTCATTACATTTAAAAACATATCAATTTGCCTTTACCGCTGAGAGCACCTATTTGAGATATCCATATTTTCCCACACCCACACAGTCTATGTTTTCTTTTTGTATGCATTGCATTTAACCGGTAAAACTATTCTCGATTAGCTACACCTCAAACAGTGTGGGAATATTCAGGTACAGAAATAATTCTAGCCAATGTCGATAGCAACATGTATGTATGTATGTAATGTAGGTGTTTCTAAGCGAAGTTTTTGTCCATCTCATACTAGTCTACATCAAGCTATAATTGACGTACGCAAAACTTCTCTTGTTTCTATATTTAAATCTAAAGTATGCAAAGAATGAGCTTAATCAAATTCTGAGAAGGAAATGTGTACATCCGTGCTTATATAAATATTAGAACTACTTTAAATACTCAGAATAGAATTTAATCACAATAGATATACAAGGAAAAAAATCAAAATTCCAAGAACGTTATCAAGAAAAACAAGATTACAAATCGTTAGATAATGTTTCCATATACAGGTAATACATGTGCACTAAATATGCATTACAAATTTAATAATGTTGAGTGTGAATGTACGTAATTCCAACTTAAAACCCTACACTAGATAGTTGCGTATACTATTTAACAAGAGCAAAGAAGCAAGAGCAGAACATATTTATAATCACTAGTAACAACAAAATAAATTCATATTTTCTAAGCTAACCAAAAATTTATAAAATTTCGAATACCAAGGGCTAAGAAATATCTTGAAATATATTACTCATTTTTTAAATTAAGAATCTAACAGGTTCCTATTAAATTGTTTAGTACAACGACTGTATTATATGCCGTGTAGTTTTATAATTTCAGAGAACCAAATCCAACGATATTTCATTCACGTTATATGGAACAGAAAATAAGTAATGAGCTTAATTAGTGCGGTAACGGTTACTGTAAACAATCGAAGAAAAATACGCTCTATAGTTAATATATATAGGTATATATCATTCGGTTTCCAAATGTCATCAACGAAATTTAAAAAAAAAATAGAAATTAGCTAATTCTTTATCATGGGAACGCCAGTTTCTTCTCAATACATACATGAAACCGTTGATTTTTTGACGAGTAAAAATGTCACTGCCCGTATTGTGTTTCTTCCCAAACATAAAAAAAAAATGTTCGGTGAACCACTTTCGTCGGCTGTAGCAGCTGTTGAAAGATTCCTAAGTCTGTTGTCCGAAGTACCGTTGAAAGATTCACATCAAATTAGTTTAATCATTATATCATTAATTAGATTAATTAAAAAAATAGTTAATGTATTTAATCTCTCATCTTTTTGTGAGTTTTTTAAGATGGCTTATGCAATTCTGCATCAAAAATTAGAAAAGTACCTTCTACCCAAAATCAGCTGTTTTTGAGTTATTCATTTTTTTTTTAAATAGGGCCAACTGCAACGTTATGTTAAAAATTCTATATTTGGAACCATTGTAGGTGAATTCTTGATATTTGACATGTTACTAGCTGAAGCCAGTGATGGGGCTTTACGCGCAAATTTTTATTATCTACATATTCTACACGTAGAAAATAGGTAGAAAATGTATTTATGTAGATAATGTAGAAATTACGTAGAATATTAATATCTGTCACAATAATATGAGGTTATGTTATTCAACTAGTACAACTTTTATATTACCTACTTCTGTGAGATTACAACGGAGAATTATAATTTATATTACATAGGTACTTTGTTAGTTCGTTCGATACGCTTCCAATTTCGCACGGGTTTTAAGTTGGAGGTAGACATAAAGAATACATAGCTATAGACTGTTCCCTTTTATATAATGAATATATAGAATAAAGCGGTATCTTCATCTTAAAATGTGCGCGAAATTGGAAATGTATTGACTGGGTACATGCTTAGAGCAATCTCATGTATTACATATGTAGCGCAACAAATCTACGTCTTCAAAATTATGTCTATGTATACATTATAATTATGTCTATGTATATAGGGTCGTCCAAAATTAACGTTCATTTTGACTAAGTTCACATCGATAAAAGTCATTTTTTTTAATGGAACACCCTATATATTATTACATTTTTACACTAAATAATTCTTTATCATTCATTATTAGACATATTAGCTTGTATTTTTACGGTTTTCGAGTTAGAGATTTCCTGATGAAAGTCCGAAAAATACGCCTTTTTAATGCATTTAAAATGTTAGTAATCGTTGTATGTCTCAGTAATTGATATTGTATTTGCACTACAAATACACACAGTTTATATCTGTCAAGCAAAATGGCAAATGAAATGCATTAGAGAAAAGAAACGATATTTAAGATTTATTTTCCAGTCGTGGATAATGTAGTAGAATTGTGACTAGTACATGTGGAGTATTTGACGATAGATATCCAAATAGGTGCTCTTTTTTAGAGAAATTAAATTAGCGAAGTTCTTCACTGGATCTCTTGGTGCAGAAGTAGAACACTAAACACTTTAACCCACTGAACACCAAACAAGTTTTAACTAAAACACCGACGCGATAATAAAAGTTTTATTATCGCCTTGATAATGACAGCATTGCTGTTGAAACGCGTCGGTGTTTTAGTTAAAACTTGTTTGGTGTTCAGTGGGTTAAAGTGTTCAGTGTTCAAATTAAATTAGCACTAAAGCAAAACCTTTATTCACTAAGCGAACATTCCCTCGCACAGAAAAAGGATTTCTATATTTAAGAATTATTTTCTCTTGAGGAAATCCACTTAACCTAAGTAATTTTTTATTTGTTAAGAGAAATTTTACTATCTATAAGTTAATTGAATATCTTGGGAACGGTAAATAAAGAAATAAATCAGATTTGTTCCAAGAAATAATTTGTACAGACAAGAACATCGTTTACTTGATGGAAATAACCAAAAAATGCTATAATGCCACTATATGCAACTATGCAATAGACGTAATATGTGCTCATGTGCTTTTGTATTGTGATTATAACATTATACCTTTTCTTATAACAGCGTACAAAATTAGGGACATTCAATACCCGGAAATGTTAATTCCTGTGATTAAAATAGTATTCAGGCTTTCACAATCGTCGTTGAATGCAGCTTTTCGGTGGTTTCTCTATCATATAGAAGGATTTTGATTTTGTTGCAGGTGATTAATCTTATGATTTTCAAAAGTAAAGTCAGAACCAGGAATTTTCTACACGACAGAGAACGCGAGAATCGTAAACCAGCTTATTTCTATACTTATTTTAGCTACATTCTTGCATATTTATTCCAAGAAATTCAAGAATTGTCAATCAAGATTAATATATATACTTATTTGAATATAATGATATATTTGTTCCAAATTAAATAGTGCTTTACTTTAAATACTACTTTTTCTTAGTGTAACCCAATAAACTTTATATAAGAAAGTTAATTACTTGAATGTAGTATTTAATATTTCTTGCATTAAGTATTATTTTCTTTGAACAAGAAAATGATTTCTAAAATTCAGTATATAATTTCTTGAAATTCCAAGAAATTAAATTTCTTGCTCGAAGAAAATAAGTATTTGCTTATATATGAGAATGAGAATGACTTGAAATAAGTTATTCTTACTTAAACCGAGTAATTTGTTCTCTGTGTGCTGGTGAATTTTAATTTGAAAAGGAGAGTACAGTTCTGTACTTAAATAACGAAAATAAAATTATAATTGATTCGGTCAATTAAAAACTATGTAATTATTATCAGATTAGCTGTTCTATAGATCATCAGCGGACATCACTGAAAAAATTAATTTTTGAAAATGGGAGCAAGACTAGAATAAAACGAGAGGTTATTCAATTCGCAATTAATCTAAACACTGGTTAGTTTCCACAGAAATCTTACACCTGTATTTCGCCGTGATAGCATATTATGAGGCTTGAACGTCATGTCTGTTTAATAAAAAAGTTCTATACTACATTAAGTGTAAATGTGGAAATTTTTAAAAAGTACATACATAGTAAACTGTAAGTATGTAGCTTACTTGAGAAGCATTCTCCAACTTGCTAACGAGTAGACCAAAATATAGTGCCTTCATAAGCTATGTCATTAAAAAACTTGCAATGCATAACAGAACTCAGTATTCGAAGGGTTATTGATTTTTTTTTTGTGTGGTGGGTGCTTAGTTGCAGTGACTCCGTAAGCTGTATTACTTGTCTGGCTATCACTGCAACTCTTGCGGTGTAGTTTAGTGTGTGTAAGTTGTGTTTAAATGGCTTTGTGACAGCATCATATCGCCTTTTATGATGCCGCACTTTGCTCCCAACAGCGAATGGCAAGTCGATCCGGGATTAAACTCTGAAAAAAATGTCACCGTCCTTCCAGAGAATTGAACCCCGGCACCTATTGTCCTCTCACAACAATAGTCAGCCGCCTAACCACTGCGGTCATCGACCCGTTTGCGGCCATCGATAATAGGTATATTGAAACATGGCAATGATAACACCATGGTATGGGAGTACATGACAGAATCGGTTATTGCCAATATAATTTTCATTTATCCCACAGTGCACAGCCTTGCTTACCAAAACATCCTGCCAGAAAATCTACATCAAAGTGCAGTTATTTAATTGGATGTTTTGGATGATTACTGAAGTAAGCGCACAAAGTCAAAGTTTTTAAAATAGTAGTCGATAATTTTTATATTCTTGCCGAAAATGTTAAATCTACATTTATTTAAAATAAGAAATAAATCTATGAAAATAATCAATTTTGAATAAAATGGATCATGAGGATAGAATTATTAAAAATTATTTTAGTATGAACTCTATTCAGAAGTCTACAACAATATATAAAAAGGTGACTGTTGCGTCCACATTGCTACAAAGTTACTGAGACTTTATTTTAGAGCAACGAACATTAGCATGGTTAATTACAGAAGCTGGAAAATTGGATTCGCAGACAACATGACCCTAGTTGTAGGATCAGAAAAGATCTGCAACGCTATTTTCTGAATAAAGAAATCGTGAATATAGTGGATAAGATCTGAAATATGGTCAATCTCCTGAGGAAGTGATGAGGATTTGAAGAAGAAAATAGACATCAAAACTTGAGTAGACAGAATGTAGAACTAAAAATGCAAAGAAAAATATATACAAATAATAGACTGAAAAAAGAGGAAACACTGGACTAGTGGAGACATGTAAATATACTCCAAATAAGCTAAAGAAAACATGGTAAGACGAATCTGAACGAGTAGTAGGTATTACAAATACACGCAATGAATAGGTAAATTGAGAACAGAAAAAAATGGAAACTACAATTTCAATTAGATGTATAGTTTCACACTTCCCTGTAGACTTGGAACTAAGTAAGTGTAAGAACAAATTGATTGTTTAACAAACACTTAGGAAATATTTAACCAACAAGAAACTTAGCTACAGTAAAACAGGCTATTATTACACACGTTACCTAAGCTTACAAAGTAGATTGAAATTTTTTTATTAGTGAGTTGTTTGTTTATACTCCAACATATGTACTACTTGTTTATGCTTTCTAATAATTTACATCAAATACTTAAATTAACTTACACACGTTAACAAAACGTAAAAATAGACGAAAGTTTCTTCAGATCAATTCCGAAATACCTATGATAATTACTACAATAAATTGCACTATATTATTATATAATGTAAACAATTCGCAGAAAAAATTACGGATAATTATGTATATTCGCAAAAACGGCTTTTCAAATACGTCATTGGGTTTTTACGGAATCCACCAAAAAACAACAACAAAAAATGAAATTCCTAGGAATCAAAGCCGGTAAGGCATTTGCCTGGTCTACTCTCTTATACTACAACCTGGTGACTTACCATCGTAAACTAAAAGCGGTCATAAACAAGGCCGGAACCAATACGAAAGTGAGTGTCAATCCGAAGTAAACACCCTGTCCATGAACGGAGTAAAAGTATAACAAAATACAAGCCAACACTAAATCTAGGACGTAGGTTATGATCGATAAGGCAATGCATATCACGTAAAACACACCGAATGTTTGATACGTTTCTGTGATCTTGTCGGTGGAATCATTTTGATGGTGTTTGAGGTTTTCTATGCGTGCTGTTGATGGTTCAGCTGAGAACCGAACGACCGTACAATCTTCCGCCATCTCACGTTCTTCTATCAGTCAATGCAAATTTCTTACGTAAACAGTTCCATTTAATTCATAAATTCCCGTGTTCACTAATTGTTTTTTTCAAATGCCCCGTTCACTACACCATCCGTTTTACAATCGACACAACATTAACGAGCCACGGCTGCACACCGAATAACCACAACAAAAACATGCTGAATACGCACGCATCACGATCAAGTAGGTATTCGACAGCAGACAACATAACCTTTATTCCATCTCGCTCTTTATTGGAAAGTCGTATGTAATGAATAAGGCAAGCAATATTTATTTGGTATGCAAAAATGCGCAAGCGTGAAATCCCAGGAAATAGTGTAGTAATTTGATAAATAAGAAAATTTATTTATAATATTTATGTTTATTTACAGAATAGTTTGAAACTTATCGAGTTATTTATTTGGCAATTTTTATTTATCATTTCAAAAATTATGGTAAATAAACATTTAGCTGTATACACGTATTTTTTTAATTCATGTTTTTATATAAAGAAATGTCGTCTTGTACCTAAGTACTAATTTGTTTCTTGGCACTACATAAATAAAGAAAAGTTACATATACAGAGAGATTGATTGTGACCAGCCATTAGAAAAATTGGACCTATGGAATATGGTTAAAAAAAAATCTCGACGTTTCAGCTACAATTCTTAAAATCAGTGAATTTTGTTGAGACTATCCAAAATTGAATCGTCTTAGAGTACAACTTACGTACCATTAAAACTCGATTTTCTCAAATATGATGATCCTTTTTTTCAATATTCAGGTTACAGTAACTGGAAACCTTTTGATTGAAGGTGTTCGCCTCTAGCGTGGTTGACACGTCCAGTTACCGTGATCTTCTGGTACCGCTCGCCTAGTTTTGCTCCTAAAGAAGCCACTTATATACATTAGTAGCGAAACGTCGACTTTGAATAAGTTGTTATGTAGGAGTATACTTTTTTGTATTTTTATTTTCAATTTTTACTTGTATTTTTATATTGCATACAGGGTGTTCCATAATATACGCGCAGGACTTGATAGGATGTGATAGCTTGTCCAAAAATTTGAAAAAAAGTTTCTATCAACTTACCTTCTAAAGTGCACCATTTTCGAGATATAGGGCGTGAAAATTTAATAAAAGAATTCGTTGTTTGGAAATATCTCCGGAACGGTTTATTGTAAAGAAAACAGCTTTTGTAACCATTTTCTACTTATAATAAGCTAAGTTGTGTGCGAGAAAAAAAATTGCACTCATAATTGGTGAAGATTTTGAAGAGGTAGTGGTTGTTTTTCTCCCCAACTTCTACGCCACTGGAAAAAATACGGTTTTGAGACGCCCATTTGAACCGCCAATGTTTTCTACACAAAAAAGGCACTGTTGGTCATGAGCTCCAAAGTTGACCATTTTCGAGAAAAATAAACTTTTATGTTGTTAACGTTTGCTTTTCTTACTTATTCTAATGTTTTAGTAAAATAAAACTTTTATTTCAAAAAA
Organism: Holotrichia oblita; assembly: GCA_023690525.1. Lineage (NCBI taxonomy): Eukaryota > Metazoa > Arthropoda > Insecta > Coleoptera > Scarabaeidae > Holotrichia > Holotrichia oblita. Next base: position 70,373,714 of record CM043016.1, on the reverse strand, counting down.
TTTACCATGTTTTTCAACATAAAAGTTGATTTTTCTCGAAAACGGTCAACTTTAGAGCTCATGATCAACAGTACCTTTTTTGTGTAGAAAGCATTGGCGGTTCAAACGGGCGTGTCAAAACCGTATTTTTTCCAGTGGCGTAGAAGTTGGGGAGAAAAACAACTACTACCCCTTCAAAATCGTCGCCAATTATAACTTAAAAAAAAAAATTTCTCGCACACAGCTTAGCTTATTATAAGTAGAAAATGGTTACTAAAGCTGTTTTCCTTACGATAAACGGTTCCGGAGATATTTCCAAAAAACGAATTTTTTTAATTAAATTTCAACACGCTGTATCTCGAAAATGGTGCATTTTAGAGGGTAAGTTAATAGAAACTTTTTTTCAATGTTTTTGACAAGGTATCACATCCTGAAGTCCTGCGCATATATTATGAAACACCCTATATATTTACTTTTCTATGACGCGGTCAAAACCCGAAAGCTTCCTCTCCTCTTTCCGGAAGTAATAATACATAGGGGTTTTTATTTAAAAAAATGACAAATGGTACAATTTTTTTACAGCTTATGACATCACTCCCTAATTGGAGGCATAAAAAATAGTATACCTAATTGTAGTCATATAGATTAGCGATGGGCCGGATTCGTATGATTCCTACAGTATATACGACTCTCATGTGTGATTCGTACGGTACGAATCTTTACTATTGATACGGATTCGTATAATGCTATACGAATCATTTATTTTATACGAATCCGTATCATTTTGGAGTCGTACCGCCGCTTGATATGAATCGGATTCGGAGTCAAGTAGTATACTGGTAGCAATTGATTGTAGTCGTATGAATCGTACCATTGTACGAATCTGTATAATTATAAGTAACTTATGTGAATCATTTACTTCATACGAATTCGTATATCTTAGAGTTAGTCTATTGATATTAAACTAAATCGAAGTCAAACAGTATATTTGTTTCATACTGGTAAATTTATGTATGTTACGAAAAGTCGTATAGTATGATTCAAATAGTTTCTCTAATCAGTAGCATGAATATGAATCGTTACTATTTATACATACTAAACATGGGTAACGCACTAAATTTCTCTGCGTTCGGGGTGAATCTGTTACGATCTTTCGGTACGAATCATACGAAATTAGTATACGGATCACCAGAACGATTTGAATCTTATCGCTAGTACGGAGAGTCATGAATCACGAGTCGATACGAATCATTTTGGTACGAATCATATTACACGGATCTTTTATTTTAGGAGTCATTTGGATTCGAATCACCAAAAAGATTCGAATCGTCCATCGCTAATATAGATTACCGAAAACCTAAGATCCGCTAGCATTTTTCAGACTCGTAATTAAGCCGTTCCGAATTATTTGCCCAACCCTGTATATAGACATATTATTACCTACTATTTCCACGATTGTCTATAACTACACTTTATATAAGAAAGAAACGTTCAAGCCAAAATGCCGTAGCTAATCGTCGGTCGCGGCCAATTTAGTACTTCTGTTTATTATGAGGATTTTCGGATACTGACTGCGTCCTAGTAGTATAAATAGGATATACAGAATTATTCACGGAACTGGTTCGTTAGAACTTTTTGATGTTCTTGAATTTCAACAATTCTGAAAACTTGTATTTATAACTGATATCATCTGGACTCATCAGTAAAATTATTTGCGCCATTGTACCACTTCCGGTTTACCGGAAGTTGACGTCAACTTTCTAAATTTAAATAGCATGGTATATTATTTATGTGTTTTTTGTGTCGGGCGTACAATTCTGCATCAAAACTTACTAAGACACCCTATGTCAAAAATCAGCCGTTTTTGAGTTATTCAATTTTTTTCAAATACAGGGACCAATTGCAGCGTTATGTTCAAAATTCTGTATTTCTGAAGGCATTCTAGCTAAAGACCTCATATTTGACATGTTATTAGCCGAAATAACATACATCAAATTTACGTTCTAAAATTTATCATAATTTATACAGGATCGTTCAAAATTAACATCCATTTGAACCAACTTTACGCCGATAAAAGTCACTTTTTTTAAATGGAATATCCAATATATTATTGCATTTTTGAATGCACTAGATAATTCTCTATCATTCCTTCTTAGACATATTAGCTTGTATTTTTTACGGTTTCGGAGTTATAAGCACTTTTCTGATGAAAATCCGAAAAATATGCTTTTTAATCCATTTAAAATCTTAGTAATCGTTGAATGTCAAAATAATTGATATTTCATTTGTACTATAAATACACATAGATTATATCTGTCATATATGTCTGTTCTAACGAACAAATAAACAACAAAAATTATAAAAGTAAAAAAAATACAAAATCTACTAATCTCAACGTTTTGCCAGTAATATATAAGTGGCTTCTTCAGTAGCAGAAGTAGAAACGGGCTGCCAGGAGGTCACGGTAATTCAGCGTGTAAATCACGATATAGGCGAAAACCTTCGATCGATTTTTGCTTTTCATCAGTGGCGAAACCGTGAATTTAAGAGATTTTTTGTACTTTTGACGTTTTCAGCAAACAACTAAATATTTTAATCCACTTTTGTTCTTTAATTATCTATTACGACGTTAACTACTTAGAAATAAAAGATTCCCCCACAATCAAATGTTTTTATTTTATCCTTAAATTATTAAGAAATAGATAAATAATTTACAGAATTAATATAATATATTTAAGCATTTCCAGTCATTATATTTTTAACCCGTTCATCGAATGATCTGAAAATAATCAGTTATTATTTAACGTCATGTCATAAGTTTATAATAAAATTCCTACTTACTTAGAACTGATTTGATCGCCGGGAATATGGAATGGATTACATACGTAATCAGCATAAATGGAATGTAATTTCCTAAACATCTAAAAGTATTAACAAATGTAGTAACACAAGTAAAACGATAAGAATCATCAAATTGATTCGATTTCATAGACTGATTCATATCTGCTGGATTAATTTTTCATTTATAGATAGTACTTACCGAACGTATTTCATTATCTCTGATCGCTGTATTTGTCGAATCTACTATTATAACAAATTTTATTTTCGTATTTGTAACATAACCATATCTGAAAATAAATTATTTTTATTTAAATTTATTTATTAACTTGTAGGCTCAGATACTTTTTTATATAAGAAAATTTTGACTTCAATACGCCTCCAAAAGGTAGTAAAGTAAGTGTTAGGCACACAGACTTATTATAATTAGGGACACAAATTTTCCTGATTTAAGAAGTCTCTGATTATACACAGCGAATTCAATTGATATAATATTCTGATATATACTGAATATTATTTTCGTGTGTTAAAAACAACTTCACCAGCTTTCCAAGGGTAGGTACCTTACATGTTATCCTTTTGATTAACAGTTTTTGGGCAAATTTTCCGCAAACTGAGTTTTCTGGGATTTATTAGTACCTAAAGTTAGAATATGTTAATATAGAGGCAGTGAAACTTAACAAGTGAATCAGGAAATATCGTAAAAAAAGTTGACGGTGTTGTTAGCAATGCAAGAAAATCCTCAAGAAAATATTGCTGGAATTGAACGTCCTAGCATTGAAATAGGTCAAAAACTTGTCAACAATTAAATGTTACAGTGGCGTAGCGAACATAACTTGTGCCCGGACCACGATAGCTTTACTCATTCGTGGAAACAATTCTGAACATATTCACATGTTACGCGCAAGAGCAGCTAAAAATTATTTTTGATTCTATTTTTCAACGTGATTGTAACATCAGTACTATTATTTTACTATGCAACATATCCCTGTTTTAAAATACTCGAATCAAAGCATTATACGATAGGCAACCCATTATTCATACTTGAAATACGTCAAATATTCTTTCGCGTTTCAAACTAATTTGCAATACTTTTTTAATACTCTTCTGGATTGTGTTCTAAGGGAAAATGCAAATGTGTTTAAACTCTAAAAGCAGACAAAGAATAGGTCATTTATTAATATACATAAGGAATTAAATGTTTAAATGTTTTTATTATAAGTATTTTTCAAAATGACCCCCTTCTTGTTCTAAACAATAACCTAAACAATAAAAAAATTTTCGTATAGAATTGGTTATTTTATTTGGTGATGCTCTGAGACTATTACATTCTTCTGTAATCCTGGTTTTCAATTCCTGTGTTGTTAATAACAAATCTTCATTTTGGTTTAGTAAATCAAACATATCTTCGCAAAACTCAGGTGATGGTTTTGCAATTTATAACACCGACATTTTTCAATTTTAACTACATTGCGCACACTTGAGGGTGATATATTAAACTCTGACGGGATAAAATTTAACGATTTAAAAGCATTCTCTTCTACGAAAACCAAAATGTTTAATTTCATTTCTCTCGTTAACACTGTTTTCGTTCTATTCTTTTTTTATGGTCAGCGACACATACTTCTGTTTTAAATCTATCATACACTCTTAAAATTGTCGAACGTGTAGGTATTGGTCTATGGGGAAATTCTACAGAAAATAAGTCGCTCATCATTTGTAGACTGTGATGGTTTTGATACCATAAGCACATTTACATTTTTTCCTCCTTGGAATACATTTGTGAAAGTGTTGTAACTTAGATAATGGCAGAATAGGGAAAATAATAATAATAATAATTGATGTATTTCAATTCACACTAAACATTAATTATTCTTGACGTTAGGGTAGTATGTATAATGGGTTGCATAACGTATAATGCTCTGACTCGATTATTTTAAAATGCAACATATGGATATGTTGCATAGTAAAATAATAGCACTGTATGTATGCGCGGAATAAGTGAATAAATGCATCATACATACATTTTATGCGTTTCCAGGGAATACAACATTCCCAAGTACAATTCCCGAATGTCCGAGCCGGATTTTGATCCAGAATTCAATTTCTCTTCCACAACATCAAGTGAAGAAAGAACTTTGTACTGAAGATTTAGTTCATCGTATGGATCCAGACAAGAAAAATATTTTGGGGAGTTCTATAAAAAAAATCATTGGTCTTTACTATTTCTATACAATATGATTATATCCAACATACACGGTGACACATTAGTGCGTCAAAGCTCATGATATCCATTAATATTAAAGGTATCAAAAAAAGTTATGTACAAAAATCATAGACAGACTTAAGCTACATATTTTAAAATTATTGTTACAGATATAGGATGTTTCATATTGCCAGCGCCAGCGTGAACCAAACATACATTTTCTTAAATTGGGCACACTATATACAAATTATTTCAAATTTAGATTAAGCGCATCTTCCTCATTCCTTCGATATAAGGTTTCGTTGAGTTTTACAAGTACTTCCTGTGTATTCCACAGGAAACAGTTTGAAATTGTCATTTTACAGAGCAATTTGAAATTATTTCGACATTATTTTCTCAATTTTTTAAATGGATCACTCTGTATTTTATACAGGGTGTCTCAGCGAGACCGTTCATTAGAAGTTTATAGGGTTCTGGCCAAAATATAAATTTGAAAATTCAGAATTATATACAGATTGGCCTAGTGAACGGTTCCCATTCGACTTCAAATATACACACATAGACATAGTTAGTTAAAAAATTTTCTAAGAAGAATGTATTCACTATTAATGGTAATGTGTTTCTCAAATTAGATAAAAAAATGCAGAAATTCACTAATCTATGCGAGTATAAAAATTTCATTCAAAATATATAATTCGCAGCAGTGCTAATTCCATGTACCTATATTTGTTATTAAAATTGCCGAACAGCTGTTACTTTTTACAATTTTTTTCTAGTTTTATTAGGTTCTTTTGGTGTTTACCTTTTTTACTTTTGAAAAACGTACTTCTTATTCTACATATCGAATAAATTTTTCTTTATTCACAGAAAATAAAATATTTTAAAATTATTGTACCGTACATTCGACTTAATTTCCACACCTAGATTTATAATTTACTATTTCTTTTTGTAGGATTATACAGATTCGTTTACATTAATTTGATACTGTTGTTTTTATAGATCTATTTGCTGAATTAGGTTGATAGGCCTAGTGGTATACTTACATATTTGTTGCGTTTAACTTGACTATGTTTTGCATCCATACACCTATGTAATGTCAGTTACACTTGCGAATGTTAATGTGAGATCACTGTTCACTGGGTTTGATGAATTCGCTAGTATAGTTTTCAGGGAAAATCTAGATATTGTTGCAGTAACAGAGACTTGGCTCAATCACACTATTTCTGATGATATGATTGCCATTGAAAATTATAGCGTCTATAGGAGTGATCGCTCGTCGAGGGGTGGTGGTGTCGCACTGTATGTTCGAAACTCCTTGCAATGCACAATCGTGCAATTAGGTAATTCTGATGTCCTCGAATACGTGTTTATAAAATTCAAATTACATAATAAATCCTATGTTGTCGGATCCGTTTACAGGACACCTCACTCAAATACGATAGAGTGTTTGATTAATCTTGAAACAATTATCTGCGAAATTTTGCCAATGGCTGATGAGGTTGTATGTATGGGCGACCTTAATATAAATTTATTTAACTTCAGCGATTCTAAAGTGATAAAATTTTATTCGCTGTGCGATGCTTGCGGACTAACTCAGGTTGTCGATCAACCGACTCGTATGACCGGTTACAGCAGCACTCTCATCGATGTCGTATTGGTTAGCAATGCCATGTTGGTCTCTGATATCCAATTTGTCGATATGCATCATGTCTCCGACCACATGCTTATCTCATGTAAACTTAATGTTGTCAAACCTAGAGAAACTCCCAAAATATACTCTTATCGAGATTTTAAAACTTTCAATTATGATAATTTTAAGAACGATCTAAATTCTATCCCTTGGGAAGACGTTTATGACATGCATGATGTAAATGTAATGGCGCAGTACCTGAACGAAAATATCTTACGGTTATTTGAGGTGCACGCTCCCTTGCGCACTGTGCGTGTAAGTAAGCCCAGGGCGCCCTGGTTAACCGACACTATCAGACAATTAATTAAGCATCGTAAAGACGCCTTAACTAAATTTAAAAATTCGAAATCTCAAGAGGACTGGAATACGTATAAATCCTTTAGAAACTATACAACGGCAGCTATACGCAATGAAAAGAAAGCATACTTAGAATTCGTAAATAAACAAAACAATAGCAAGCTATTGTGGAAAACTATGAATGATCTAACCATAACTCGTAAATACAACCGCGGCGATATTCCGGAGCATCTGGGTGACGTAAATCGCATTAACAGTTATTTTGGGGTAAGTACAGGCTTAGTTCCGGATCATGATACCTTACTATATTACCAGAATCATAAACATAATGCAAACAATCATTTTAATTTCAGTTTTATTGATAGTTGTGATGTTCTAAAATACGCGATGGAAATCAAAACTAACGCGACGGGTGCGGATGGTATCAATGCGGCCATGCTTAATCTTTGTTTGCCTGAAATTACGGAATTCATAAGACACCTAATAAATCAGTGTCTTTATTGGGGAGAGTTTCCAGATGTCTGGAAGGCGGCAGTAGTCCTTCCTCTTTGCAAAATACGTAATCCTACGGATGTGAGTCACTTGCGCCCAATTAGCGTTCTTCCAATAATATCTAAAATTATGGAAAAAGCGATGGCTAGGCAGATACAAGCATACCTTAAAACAACTAATATTTTACCTGCCCTTCAGTCGGGGTTTCGCGAATACCATAGCACCTCTACCGCTTTGATTAAGGTTACTAGTGATGTATTGGCTGCCTTGGATGATGACAAAATTTGCGTGCTAACACTACTTGATTACTCCAAAGCCTTTGACACTCTTAGCCATGCCTTACTGGTAGCTAAGCTGAAGTACTTTTGGCTTTGACCAGGACGCTTGTAGTCTCATTCACTCTTATATATCCGGTCGCACACAGCGAGTCTGTGTGAGAAATGTTTTCTCTAATGAAATTCCAGTTCTGAATGGTACGCCACAAGGATCTATAATCTCTCCATTGCTATTTATCTTATACACTGCTGATTTTCCTAAAACTATCAATCATTGCACCCCTCATTTTTTCGCTGATGACAGTCAATTATATTACGCCTTTGAATTGAAGAATTTACAATCGGCAATTACTCGCATTAATGCTGATATCAATAGTCTGGTGAGTAAATCCAAATTACACTGCTTACAAATCAACTCGGGTAAGTCATCGGTTATGGTTTTCTCTAAACGGGGATATGGGGCCATAGACAGCATAGACATACGGATTGATGGTATATCACTTAAAGTTGCATCGGCTGCTAAAAATCTAGGGTTGCTAATTGATACCAATTTTCGCTTCAAAGATCATGTAAATCAACTAATACAAAAAGCATATGCTACCTTAAGATATTTATATAGCAACAGGAAAATTATGAGTACTAAACTTAAGATCTTATTATGTGACTCACTTGTGCTTTCACATTTCAATTATTGTGACGTTGTCTATGGCCCCTGTCTCGATTACGAATATTCTCTAAAAATACAAAGAGTGCAGAACTCGTGTGCTAGGTTCATTTACAATTTACACAGATGGGAACATACTTCTCCTTACATAAAAAGCGCTGGGTGGCTAAGTATGCGCGATCGTAGATATCTTCACCTTTGCACGCTTATACATAAAGCTAAAGAGGGCGTGCACCTCTCTACATTGCCAATATGTTAAACGAGCGGGCCATGTTCCATGCTAGAAACCTGAGACACATGGATCGCTTGATGGTGCCTAGGCACCGCTCTGCTCTTTACGAGCGTTCATTCTGCTACATTGCACCCAAATACTTTAACACCCTTCCAGCAAATGTAAAGAACAAAACTGGAAAAGCTTTAAATTTGCACTAAAACGCTATCTACTTGGTGATCGGTGATCTCTCATGATTTGATGATGTTGTGTGATGATATTTGACCTAATTTTTTCGCGTGTATTATATACATCGTGATGTATTATATTAATGTCGAGCTCTAGAGTTACATATTTATTATATTATTGTAGTACTGTTGTTCGTTTGTACTTTTTGAGAAGGTTGAGTAGAACAGCTTTAGCTGGACTCCGCCTAAATAAAGACCATTTATTATTATTATTATTATTATTATGTACCATGTATGTATGTGATACAGAGAGGAGGGGATGCCGTGGATGTCGTAGGAGGTATGCATTTGGTACAAATTCGTGTTCTTATCCCTACCTGTTGAACGATGCGTCAAAGCCAGTGCGCATTAGTAATGTACACGGCTGCTCTTTATTATACGAGCGCAAATGACCATTGCGCATTTATTCCCTGCCTGTATATTCACTCGCTTATGTGCGAAAGCCAATACGCAACAAAAAACTGTGTACCCGAAGATCAAAGGTGCCAACAGAGAGTGGCCCTACTGGTTAGATACTATACTGTGGAATCACATTCTTCGCGCACCGTTCGTAGTGTGCGTATGATAGCTGATAAAACTCGCATAAACTCAAATAAAATGTTAACTCTGGAAGAGAGAGTGCAGATTGTTTTATGGTATGCGCGGGAGAATTCCTATGCAGTTGTGCAAAATTTATTTGTAGCGGCATACGAAAATCGTCCACCTCCTTCAGTGCCGGCCATCCGAAAGATTATAAATAAATTTCATACAGAAGGTTGCGTTAATTCACCGCATAGTAAAAGACGTCGTGTCGTCGAATGTCTCCCCACTATCTTCCATCTATCCATTATCTTCTCTTCAATGAAAATATTATTAGATTTCTAGCGCTTCCGATTATACCGCCATCTACTTTGTTATTTTTAATGGAACAGCCTGTATATTTTTACATATTTGGATTTACCTATTTTTAAGCTTTATAAATACCTTTAGTTTTTTTAATTTGATTCAGGCGTTTTGTAGTTATTCGATTTTTTCTAAAAAAT
>CM043016.1:70302098-70363292 GCA_023690525.1 Holotrichia oblita | reverse complement strand
ATTAATCATTTCGAATAATCATTTCGTCTTCTATTCGAATATTCGAATTAGTCGAATATTCATATTCAATTCGATTTAATCGATTATTCATGTTCAATTCAATTCGATCGATTATTCGTATTCAATTCAAATTATTCATACCTATTCAATTCAATATAATTGAATTCAATCCAACATTCACATTTCAATTATTCATTAGTATACAATTCAATGAATATTTTAAAATCAATTCATATAGTCGGTTGTTCAAGAAATTGATTATAATTGCAGAGGCTGATTTGTTTATACTTGGGGGAATTTGAAATGAGATAAAGTTGAAAAGAAGATACGAACACATCGCAATTTGACTTTCAAGAAAATTAACAGTTTCTTGTTAAAACTCACACATTACTATAAAGATTGCATATATGTATGTACACTGCCAACAGCTTGAAAGTTAACGACTACTGAAAATTTTCGTAGCCTGGTGTAAAGCTGGCTTTATGTACCGTTATTACCTGTATATAATGTAATAGCGTTTTTGACTTATTTTGTACTGTTATGCACAGAATGTATTTCTATTTTATTTTAATACATACTGTTAATAAAGGAGAAAAATACACTCAGCGCATAAAACTGCGATAAGTCAAAAACGCTATTAGTCGACTGTCATAAGTGTCATAAAATCAGTCAAACTGTATTTTCCTTATTACAATATCTGAGACTTCTGTAAATATTGTATGATGCCCTGTCTCAGTGAAGCTCAAAAAATAAGAGCAAGAACTTTGTTAGAAAATGACTGGAGCATGCAAACGGTTGCAGATGATCTGCATGTTAGTAAAACCTGCATTTTTAAATTAGCAGAATATTGATCAAGGGTTGATCTAGCGTTTGTGCATGGTGGTGGAGCGAGAAAAATTTAAACGTTGGAGGATGATGCTTCATTGGTGAATTGGATTCAAAGAAACCCCTTTGGAACGGCAGTGAAAGCGGCATACGAAACCCATTTTCCGGGTTCTATTTCAACAGCAAGGCAACGTATTGGAGATTTTGGGCTGAAAAATTATTCTGCTTCCAAAAAGTTTGCGTTAGAGCCACAGCATAAGCAAGACAGATTAAATTTTGCTAATTTATATGTAAATGAAAACGTCGATTTCTGGGAACGCGTTATTTTTTCAGATGAAAAAATCGTCCAGTCATCCCACGACGGCCCGGTACGTGTACAGGCCTGCAAATACGCGTTATGAAGAACGGTATAAAGCCAACGCACCGTAGTGGTAGATTTTTGGTGCAGTTGGATCAGTTGTTTGGTACCTGGTGTTTACTGGAATGTTGAAGGAAGGTTGACTGGAAAACTATTACAAAGATCTCCTGGAAATATTATGTTACCTTCGGTAACGCAGCTTTTTGGGAACAATTTCATTTTTCAGCACCACAACTCTCCAATTCACACCCCAACATTGTGCGTCAATGGCTTGCTACTAACAATTTTAATATTCTTCCATGGCCATCAAGGAGTCCTGATCTTAATCCTATTGAGAACGTTTGGGGACGAATGACAAAACGTTTGTACAGAAATAATTTTAGAGCGGCCAATCGAAATGAACTTTAGAAAGTATTGTGAAGCATGGGAAGAACTAACTCCAGATTATACAAGAACACTTATTATGTCAATGAGGAATCGTTTACAGCAAGTAATCGACGCTAATGGAGCATGGAGAAAATATTAAAATAATTCAATCAGTATTCGTTCTAAATTCTTGTTGTGTTGTTTTGTATTTCAGTTATCTAAACAATTTCTTAATTTAAAAACAATTTTATTCAATAAAGATACATGTGTGTAAATGATAAGTTCATTATTTGTACTCATATGCATTAGTTACATACATTAAAATTTAAGTAATATTAATTATTTGAAGCACTGTCTACTTACTGTCAAAATTAAGTTTAGAAATACAGGTATTAAATTTCCTTGAAATGCAGTTTTACACTAGGAAATTTAGAGAAATATGTGTGTTGAGTCGTTAACTTTCAAGCTGTTAGCAGTGTACATACATATACATACATTCATACATACAAATATTCAAATATATAGTAGGTATAGTGAAAATTCAAATATTTTATTAGTAGACCAGTCTATTGTTTGAATGTTTGATTAATCAGATATTTTTGATTATTCGAATAATTGAATATTTGATTATTCGAATAATTGATTATTTGATTATTCGAATAATTCGGTACAGTTTTATTCGATATTTGAATAGATGCGTATTCGATTAATCGAATAATTCGAATAGGATGCCCGGCATTAATTTTCAGTCGTTTCATATCTAACACACGGTTACGATATGAAACAGAAGAGTATGCTGTTACCAGACGGCAAAAAGATAAATTTATCTTTAAATTTAAAAAACCACAACTTTAAATCTAGTTTTTACTGCTTTAATGATAAATTTTAATGTTTTGACGCAGTAAACTTTGATTGTTACAACATAATGTACCATATTTTAGAAAACCCCAATTTCATGCTAATTGGCTATGATGATGCATACAAAAACGTGAGTTACCCATCTCTATAATCTTTGACTCTTTGATAACTAGCTTTGAGCCTACTGGAGCCTACAATGTTTAGATCCTAAACAATGGATTAATTATGGATTAATTACAACAATTTTCATTACTGTAATTGTATTAATTTATTTAATAATTACAGCAAGTAACGAGATATCTTGAGTTTTAAAGGTTGGTAGTTGGCGATATCTGATAATGACGTATACTTGTATTTTTAATATTTGACAGTTGTCAAGGATAGGGTTAATAGTTGCACAATGTGAAAATATTTTACACAATACATGTAAGTACGCAGTGATATTAATCATGTATTATCCATTTTAGATTTCGGTTTGTTCTCTTAAACATATCCAAAATGACGGTTTCGGTAAAATTACTATTATAGCTGCATAACATTCTATAGATTCTAATAATTTAATTTGTTTTAGGATATGGCACCAAAAAGAGGAAAACCCAGGAAAGAAATGGATTCAGAAGAGGATGGAGATGAATACCGTAAAAAACGGGATAGAAACAATATGGTAGGCAGTATATTAATTGATACAATATTTTCGTTTATGTGATATATTACTTTTAGGCTGTAAAGCGAGCAGGCAAAAATCGAAAATAAAAACAGCGGAAACTATGCACAGAGTAAATACATTGAAAAGTGAAAATACTATATTGCAAGAAAAAGTAAAAACATTGACAAAGGAATTGGGTTTCTTGAAGGAATTGTTTTTGGCACATGCAGGAAATAGTGATAAATCAAAATTTGAAGATGTTGATTTGCAACAATTACTAGGGAAGACACACCATCCAGTGACGCAATGAAATAAACTTTACGTAATAAATATGTATTTACTTTTGTGATATTACATCAATTAATATGTAATATAGTGAAAGTGATTTCGATTTTATATAAAGTTAAGCAAAATTATTTTCTTATATGTACTGATAAGAGTACCTTTCAATATATAGTTTTTGAACTAAAGGATATACAATTTCATATTTATGTATGGCTTCATAGTAAAATACTGGAATTTATTTTACAATAACAGCAAATAATATTGTATGTAAACCTTTAAAATCCAACGAAAAATCATTTTGACTATATCATAGGTATCAAATTGTGTTGTACGTAATACATTATTTTTTAAAGAAATTCTAGATGTACAAAGATTTAAATGTTTTAATATTTTTTTAAATAAATTTTATTTACAGTATTTACAACCATCATTAATTTACTTTTTGTATCATCTTTGTATAATGTTTAATACACATTGTTAAAAATACTGTGTATGTCATAATGACGTAATAAAGTTTTCGTCAATCCAAGATAAACAAATCGTACATTATATATTTATTATATGTAAATAGTATGAATACTGAAGTATATAAGATATTTTGTAATATCTTCGTTTTGATGTATACGAATCTAATATACATGTATAATATTTAAATTAAGATCAAATAAATGTAAATATTATAATGAGAGCTTAGATGTTTTGTTTACTGAATTAATATCAAAATTATGAATAAAAGTTTTAATTACATCATAAATTGTTATGTCAATCAACCATAGGTCACTGCAAAAAATTATAGTGATCTTGTATTGGTCTTTTTAAACTTTTGTTGTCGCTCGTCAGATAGCGCCATATGTTAAAATTTCAATTTTTAAATATATAAAAAATCGCAATCAAACTGAGCATCTTTAGATCATTTTTTATGGTTGGAGATAATTTAACTATTTTGTGAAAGTCTACATACTTTCACTCATTTGAAGAATTTCTGTTACTTATTACATTTTTATCAAAATCTATTTCATATTTGTTGAATAGAAAAGTGGTTGTACTTACCTTCTATAGTTGTTTTGTAATTCTTGCCTATTTTCTTGTAATTTTCGTGATCATTGTTGCGTGTTTTACAGAAGAAATTACAAAATTTCAATTAACCGATTCACGGTATCACTACATTAAAAAATCGACGCGAAGTGTATAGAGAATTTATGGTACAAAAGGCGGACAGATATAGTGATTTTTGTATGAGTAAATCAAAGATCTATATTATCTTTAAATCCATTGCAGCTTTAATAGAAATTGCTGTAAATTTTTTAGAGTCAACAACAGCGCTAAGTAGGACTATTATCTACGATAGCTATATCTCCTAATTGCAAGTGCTAATGCCATGGCTTTCGATCTGCAAATTGTTATTGCAATTACTAAATATAAACAGTAGATTTTCAATAATTTATATAATATGTAATAGAAATCAACTGTAATGATTTTATCAAATGAAACACTTTTTAGTTTTACCTCAACTGATTCATTCATTCATTGCATTCTTATGTATTGATACCTAAATTTATTTATAATAAACAGTATATTTTTATAAATATTACCCAAGTATTGAGAAGCAAATATGATGATGAAATTATACAAAATTGCATAATTAATTATGTAATTGACTATTAGATTATATTAATACACCAATATCCTAGTTTTTATTACTGTAGTATGAAAACGTATACAATTTGTTTTTTATGAATAGTGTCTTGTTTGTCGAATTTTATATGAATTTTAAAAGATGGGTGCTAAAATTGATGCCGCGCCGCTTATTTAGTTCGTTAAATAAATATGTTTTAGCGTCTATATATGGATATACATAAAATGCTGCCGAAATTACATACCGAGCGACCGAGACTTATAAAAGAAAGAATACGGGTGTCTATTAGTGATAAGCAGAAACGATTCTCAAGACTCCTGATTACCAGCAGGTAGATAATGCTCTGCGTGAAACAACCAATCATGATTAAACCTACTAAAACTATAATCCACTTGATAAAATTAACAGCTTCATAAAAGAAGCTAATAAGTAATAAATATACAGATCGTTGCATCGCAAGTGCCGTCAAACGCTCGCTCCGATTGACGTGTTACTTCGTTGAGCAGGTCTTAGCGTTGTAGTATGTATGTACGTGCATAGCTGCGCCGGTGGTATGAATATTATACGTAATGTAGGTAGACTCATATGATAAAATTTTCTTTAACGTGCACAATGTGCCCGCTGTTTTTATCCTCATAAAAACTAAATATGTAGGTAGTTACAACAAGAATAGCAAACTTGTGCACAGAATATGTATTGTACTTAAGAAGATGTTTATGACGAATGAAAAATGTAAAATATTAAAGCAATGTGGAGAATAGTAATACTAATGTATTATCACAATAATTCACAGTAAAATAATGAAATTTAAATTCTTATTAATTAGTAGCTAAATAAAAAATGAATATTCTCATATTTGCAGGAATAAACGTTAAAAAAATATGCATATGTTACAACAGAAGGAATCTATTATTAGTCATAAATTATTATTTTATAAGTTAACATAAGAGCGACCACTTTTCTAATGCATTAAATGCTCGAAACGTCTTCCGGTCGCCTCAAAGCAATATGCTAAACGATCGTAGAAGCCTCGTTGCGCATTCTGTAAAATTGCTGGAGGAATGTCATCAAAGTGTTAATAATTTTTTGTTGCAATTCTGCCAAATTGTTTGGTCTATCGTTTTCAAATGTATAGACCTTAGTTTTCATGTATCCCCATAAGAAAAAGTCATTAGGGGAGAGATCTGGTGATCTAGGTGGCCAGCGAATAGTTCCCTAGGTACTTAGAACACGGTTTGGAAATACATTATGAAGATATTCCCGTACAACTCTACTATTATGAGCGGGACACCCATCCTGTTGAAACCATATGTTATCCAAGTTGAGCGCCAATTCGTGGAGGCGTGGGATGATTCGATTCTGGAGCAAGTTAAGACACTTCTCGCCTGTTAAATTGCCATCTATAAAAAATGGTCCAATCTTATGCTCTCCAAATAATCCCGCCCAAGCGTTTAATTTTTGGGGATATTGAGTTCTAGCATTGTATGTTAGGTGCGGGTTTTCTCTTGCCCAGTGTCGAGGTACAGCGGGATTATGTCTTCCGTGCAACGGGAAAGTACTTTCATCCGTAAATAATATATTTGCAATAAAATTTGCGTTTTGATTGCAAATATGCATCATATTTTCGCAAAATTCCATTCTCTGTTCTTCATCTTCGGGAAATAATTCATTTGTTTTCTGTAATCTGTAGGCATGGTATTTATTTTTCTTTAAAACACGGCATACTGTGCTTTTAGAAATATCCAGCTGCTCACTAATACCTAATGAAGATATTTTCGGGTTCTGTTCGACACTGGCACAAATTAAAAGATTTCTTTCGTCTTGGCGAACAAATGGCGGCCTATTACGTTTGTGCTTGTTCGGCATAATACAGTCCAATCTTTCAAAATTATTTATTATTCGCTGAATTGTTTTTAGAGCGGGTCGTGATTGATAATTCTCATAAAAGCGCTCTATTATTTGCCTTAAGGGTATTTCCTGATGATACCACTTAATAATTTGTTTTCTTTGAACTAAATTATAAACATCCATTATTTTTATAACATATAAATACCAAACTAACAAACTAAATAAATACTTATGTACCTATGTATCTTACACTAAACTCTGCAGAAAACCTAATAGAAACGACGACAAAACACTAACTAAACGAATATGTTTAGCAAAAATGCTTGAAGAATGAGACAATTAACAGATTAGGATATAATAAGAAAATGCAAATGAAAAGAATATAGTTTCAACAAGAATAATAAAAAAATGAAAATGTAATAAAATATCGCAAAGCGCTAGAACATATGAGACAACTACCTTCTACAATGCCTAACTGGAGACTGCAAATATCCAAATATTCATACGTATTCTCTGCAACATGTATCGGCGCCGGCGCGGCATATGGACTTAACTAAGACATACCGTTCAACTATCGATATAATATTTTGACGGCACTTGCGATGCAACAATCTGTAGTTTAATTGGTAGTTATATAATATCGAAAATGATTCACCTAAAATGTAATGTTGGTGATTATTTATATAATTTTACCGATATTTTCAGTCACATCTACTGTTTCTTAGTTATATAGTTTGGTTATAGATTGCGCGAATGTTATTTTACTAATCTCCCTAAGATGGTTTTGGAATATTTTATAATTCTGTTTTGATAGATTATTGGCGTTTTGTTTCCCCATTCTTCCGACAGTCAATAACAATTGCATTACAGCATGGTCTATTACATCACGAGCCTATTATGGCCCGTCCAACCCCTCATGCTGGCGGGTTCGATTGGCTCAATGTCTGTGTAAAGCTCCACCAAAGAGATTCGATTTTCGATGATAATTTAGCTACAGATTGAATTGGTCGTAAATCGATATTTTGCACATCCGTACCAAAAGTCGATTTAATGGAAACAATATACATATGTGTAAATCAAAACTTTGTCGAAAGTCCGAAGTCGGCAGTCGCAAATCGAAAACCGGATTAGTAGATACCCAGCTAAAGTCGGCCCGCGCAATTGAATTAGCGTATATAATACGAATAATACACAGTTTTAAGAGTAAAGGGAACATTTATAGGTAATACTTTACAAGAATCAAAACCGAAGTTCTCATGTATATCAATTTCGCCAAAATATTTAGTGATAATGTTGTGATGAGTTGAAAATATTTGAAACTATTGCAACATACAGTTTAAAGCAATCACAAAATTTTTGCCAAATATTTTAACGAAGTTAGCGCATATAGATAGGAGCCCAGATTAAACTGAAACAAATATTGAAAACGTCGAGTATTGCCAAAATAGTAACCAAAAATGGATGTTATAGGCGTATATGGTACAATTGCAGGAAGGATGCTGAGGAAACCGGAAAGGTAAAAACTGCACAGTCCATCTCCAATGCTTGATTTATTTTTATTAATAAGCTACTTAGCAAATCTTTACACCTAGCGGGACTAACAATCCTCACATTTTTCGAGCTAGATCAATATCTAGAGTTATGGACTTGTCTTGACGACGGCTGGTGGTACTATACACGTAGGTTCAGCTCGCATTGCACCATAGGAAGTTACAATATATGTACGTATGGAACGCAGTGCGATGAGGCAACGCGCTAGTCATGCGTTCGATCATCGACTCGCACAGAACGAATATGCCAACGACTGCATCCTCGCTTGGTTTAAATTCAACCGAATTGTGGATGCGTGTGTCTCGCTAGACACAAGCTATAACGCGAGAGAGGGATACGCTGTTTCAATTCATACTGCCTATGGTGCATTGTGAGCTGAATCTATCTGTATACTTGTGAGCTTAATCGATAAAGTGAATGAGTTTATTGTCAGAGCCATTGTGCAATATATGTTAGCTTTATGAGGAGCTATGAAAATAGATGTAACATTTGAAAGGACGCTATTAAAGCCGGAAAGGCAACAACTGTACAATTCGTCTCTTGGCGCTTGGTACTTGGCTTGAAACAAATATAGAAAAAAATTATGGCACTCAGGTCGAATGTTACGTTTGTTTCACTCAACTCATAAGCACCAGATTTAATTTTTTTCTTTGAAGTATTATTACAGCATACTTGTTTTGTAGATTACTTTGGGAGAGCTAACAGATTTTTACTAAAAGATGTATTTAGAAGCGCATCAGTTTTACATTTTATGTTGCATTGCCTTTTTGATGCAGACGTGATATTATATAGGTCTTATTGATTTATAATATTTATTTGTTAGAATTCTAATATCGCTCAATGTACTAAAGTTGTGTTACAGGAAATTATTTATTTCAATAAGTAACTAACAAAAGTACACGTTGTATCGTTTCAGACATCACGATTATCTATATTTGTGACATAAATTTATGAAAGAAAGTTGCTGATATGTAATGTAACAGTTCGTGCAAGTGAATTCATCGCTTTGTAACTAGTTTACTCTTCAATTTCTTTTTTCAGTACCTATAGTTAATTTATTACACATCATTTTAAATTATCGATTACTACACCAAACCGCGTAAGTGAACATTCCTTCAACTATATAATTAAAACATTCTCATGTATACAGTAGTAAATGCAATTTGTATCGCTGTGAAATTAACGTAACTCTCTCATGTTTGGCATTACACTCATATCTCGCAGTACAATGAGAGTGTAATTATCTGAAACTAGATCACGTACAACCATTAGGAACTAAATTAACACCCAAAGATACCGATAAACAGGTATGTGATCTCGTACTGCAAGTCGTGATGTGACGGAAATGAAGAAGTTGTCGTTCGGCTTTTTTTGCTTTTACAAAAAGTAGGTACATCACGTTCTTCAATTCTTTTTGTTCTGTTAGTGTTTCTTTGTTATTTGATGTTCTAGTGCAAGCTTCTATTTAGTAATAAAGATTATTATACACAGATAATATATAAAGTGTATTGCCACTATATTAATAGTTCTTTTCCTGTATACTTGGACTGTTTTATACGTATCTTATGTCTTCAGCTATCTTCTGTTTATCGTTAATTTTCAAAGGATTATCAATCTTCTGAGACTGACTGAGACGAATGTAAACACTTCGTACATTTTGCTTAATAATATCCGAACTTATTTGTTCCATTTTCGCTCTAATTCTTTGTCGTAAAACTTGTTGATATATCTATTAAAAGAAACCCTGATTTTTAAATAACTCCGTACGAAACAATCCAAGAGCGTTAAGTCAGAAGAATGCGATAGGCACTCAAATGATCCTTGCGGTTTTATGCATATTCTTGGAAATATTTCGTCAAGCAATTAACGAAACTCTATGTCAAAGTAAGGAGCTGCTCGATCTTGCTGAAACTCAATATGCTGGTGGGAATGGTGTCATTTTCATCATTAGAAAAAATAATATCCAATGATGGCATTAAGTCAAATCTGGCGACACTCAGGATAATGGACACATTTGATTTGCCTTGGCTTTGATTGCCACAGTTTGGTGTCCAATTAAGATTTTTCTTGTGATCAAAAAAAGAAATATTGCCCAAAACATTTAAATTTCAATCTTAGCGCAAGATAAGTTCTCGACCAAACCGTATTTGCGTACTCGAATAACCGGTTCCAGATACCCGTAACCCGATTCCGGATATTTGTATAACCGGTATACCTCTAATACTGTCGATTTTATAATACTTTGAATTTTTTCGAATACTATATCTTTAATCACTATAAATTACAACAATTATGTAAATATAATTATGTCAATATAGTGACAATAATAGTTAGACGCCAAAAATTATCAATTAATTATTATTCATTAAATTATCACTTGAATTCTGTTATTTTAAATACTCGGTTTCTTACAACACTATTTAGTGTTTAGTTATTTACATTAAGATCTTGCTAAATTAACAAACTTCGAATAATGGTGCTGATTAATATTTCTTGTGACTCAAATTTCAATTTCAATTGGAAATTATTCATACCGAAATACACCTAGTTTAATCAGAATAATTAAAATTGTGCATTTAATGCTTTTGTTTCTCTTCTATGTCTATGAATACTCGAAGCATATAAAAACTCTTTATACAGAGAAATCTTTTTCCTTTTTGTGCTTACTTTGAATACATCATTCACGTGTATGCATTAAATTGGTATTTAATTATATTTTATTTGAAACTACATCCTATACATGTTATTAAGATATTCGTCGTTACTTCATGTAGGAAACCTAAATTGTTACGTGAATGACGTAAATGTTAACATCTCAATATTTCCTTCACTTTCAGTGTTTACTACATTATAATTAGATACGTACGCTTTATGCTTTGTAATAACGAATTTACACGGTCGCATTTGTTCATTACACATATGTATTCTTTGAAATACTCTTAGAATTGGAAGTAATTACTTGCATGTACAGTCTGTTGTAAATTAAATGCGAATCAAGGGCTTTATACCCGGTGGTCAACTAAGAATGGCGCTGCGCCATATCTCAGAAACGGTTTACAGCACAGCGTCGGGAAAAAAATATCAGTGCTGACTAAAGTGACCCCGAGAAACATCTGGAAATTATTTAGAGAAATGTAGGATGACCGCTAGAGGGCATAATTGAACACCAAAAATTTAAATTCTTATTTTATACAGAATTGACCAACTTAAGGTCTATCACAAATATGAAAATCGGAATTTACTGAAAATTCCGCATATTTTACACTGGACAATTTTTTTATATTTTGTCAAATAAGCGGAAGGTAGGAGGTGAAACTATGTTTTAAATGAACGCTTATAACTCTGGTTCTGTTGAACCGAATTTTGCAAACTTAGTCTCGCTAGACGTGCATGCTAGAGAGCGCTTAAACAACGAAGTAATTCTTGACATATATGACATATATGTCAAGAAACACTTTGTTGTTTAAGCGTTGTTTAATTGTATACAATTACATACATATATAGATATGTAATTGTATTTTTCTACAGCTGTCAATGCAAGCAAATATTTTATTTTAAAAATATACGTGTCTCGTCACTATGTCTCTGTTGGCGCAAATGGCAGCGTATTCGCCCGGTTAGCAGAACGTTCATGGCTCGAATCCCTAACAAGACGCTTATATTTTTAAAATAAAATATTTGCTTGCATTGCTCAGAATCGTGACTGGTAAGAATTTCTTCTATACATTTTAATTAGGCTGCTTTCCCTTAACGGAATTTCGCAAATTTGGTCTTCTTTCTTGGCCTATATTTAGTGATTCAAACTATTTAATATTTTTTTGTCCATTACCGCTAGAGGGAGTTAAAATTTATGGTTTTTTGAAAATTCAAATTTCAAAAATTCAATCATAAACGGACTGATAGCTGCAGTGGTTAGGCGGCTGACTATCGTTGTGGCGGAACAATCGGAGGCGGGTTGCAATTCTCTAGAGGGACGGTGACATTTTTTCGGAGAGTTGAAATCCGGATCGACTTACCATTCGCTGTTGGGAGCAAAGTGATTAACAGCGTGGCATTATACAAGGCGACAGAACTACACCGCGAGAGTTACAGCCAAACACACACACATAAAAAAAAATCATTAGTCTGTTAGTGTAATACAAAGTCAATGCTTCAACTATCTATATACAGTATGGGTTTAAGCTAAGCTACTTTTATTACATTAATTCATATTATTTCAAGAAAAATTAACGTGGAAAATGTTCTTTTTCGATTGTACATAACCATATTTAGCGTTATTATAGATATGCAAGTACAGTGTTACCTATATAATCCAAATATATGACAATTGTAGAAAGTAAAATAAATACCTGCGTTACTCGCACGATACAAATATATATATGTAACTTAATAGCCGTCAAAGTTTGCCTAAATGTATTTCAGAACAATTATAGAATGTTTGAAAATTATATACTACGAAGTTTATTATTTGTGTATAGTTAGAAGTTTTAATTGTTGAAGCAATACATTTTAAAAAATTAATTGTGAATTCTTGGCAAAAATTTATCTACCAATAGAGCGACTGTTGAGCCATTCCAATAAACATTTTAAATTATATTCTAGAAATGGTTTTAACACCCTATTCAGTTTACAACATCGACAAGAGTGGTATTTTGGCGAATTCTTTCAAATAGAATCCTTGTATCCCGAAGTAAAAATATCACAATAGATTGCAATCACATCCAAATTTGGATTATTTTTATAGAGCACCTAAATATCTAACTTTGATATATTATTTTTCAGTTTAAATATTTGGTTTTGAATGGGCTTTATCGGGTTTCTGTATGTCATTGTCGAAATTATCAGATAATCTATTAAACATCTTGTAGTCTTGTAGTAACGTACATCTACTTTAAAAGAAAACATTAGCGGCATAGTTTTCTGAATAATGTATGCATTTTCTATACATGGTTACAGACACGTTGTTTTGTTCGAATTTTATTAAAAAAAATCCAACAAAGACGGTCTAGTATCCTATTATGGAAGTTAGAAGTATAAAAAGAAATGTTCGATGTAAAAAGTTCTATTATCTGTCATTATCACAGCGGGACTTGATCACAAGAAGACATTTCTCAATTACCCATTTATATGTGCATTAACTTTTGGTTCAATTGAATAAAAGTGTCACTGTTACATCCATTCCTCGTGATTGATTCATTACTATTAAAAATTATAATCATTGCTTGCTACTAGAAGCAATTACCACCAATATATGGACAAGAGTAAAAAGTCAAGTGACTAGCACAAAGTATACCGATGACAATGGATAGCACAGATTGGTTTGCTTGTACACACCGTAATAATGTAATGTTCGAAATTGCTCATTAGCTGAGTCGATGAATAGTTACAATTGCTTTATAAAGATTCCGCTACAAAATATACAATAACATCGAGAATCCTTCACCCAAATCACTACAGCATGCGAGGAAATTAAATAAAGAAATTGACTTTTAAAAGTGTGCACCTGTAATATATTTGTACTTACATACTAGTAGATACATATAAGGAGCCTATTTGTCTAGCGGAATTATATTTTCTTTATAGAACCAGCCTTAAAAGAATTAAAATACCGTAAAATTCCATTTATAAAATGTATTGTAGGGTATTAAGACGTATTAAAAATATTGTATTATATATACATACATAGTAGAACTTCTGATAGGTGTAAGAGTTTTTACAGATTTGCAATAATTCTGTAACAGTTTGATACCTTTTTATTTAATAGTACTGCCATTTTTTAATTTGAAAGAAGAATGTAGGGTTTTAGATTTAGTATCTTAGTTTTTTTCTGCCAAAGCTACCAGATGATTCCGTATTAAATATCATTGACAGTCAATAATAAATTAAATTAAATAAGTTAAATACTAGGGCGGTTTGACGGAGGAGCGAGTTTTCAAAGGTTCTAACACTTTCGCTCTGGTGATTATGCTGTTCACTTTTGCCATGTTTCTGATGTCTACTGTCAAAATTGCAAACAAATCGCTCAGATAGGTGATGTATTATATTAATTTAAAGAAATCTGTTCTAGTTGTTATGCAAATATGGAGCAAAACGATTTGGGACGGTTAATTAAAGATTACAGCTTGTATGGAACAACAAGGAAACCGAGGAAAAGTTGCGTATATTATTGTGAATGTGCTTTATCGGATGGAATGTTTTTGAAGTTGTTTTTGGTTTTAAAAATATGAACATAGACGATGCAGAGCATCTTGGAAAGTCATTTACTGCAACTATTTCAGAAATGGTTAATAAAATCCATACCTTTGTAAGTAGCGATTATTGAATGAAACTAGGTAAAATAGCTCATGAAGTATTATTCGCTTCATCATCGCATTCAAATATCAGGGGAATGTTTGATTATTTTCAAACGTAATCCCATGGAATTCTTCTGCCTATATACCACACACAATCAACATGGATACATCATTGTACTCCTGAAATGAAAATTTTGTCAAAACAATAGACTTCTCCTGGAAAACGTGCCCACAAGAAAGCAAAAACCGCTTTTTCGGCCGATAAAGTAATGATCACAGTTTTTTTGAGATTCCTACGGTGTTACTTTTATTGATTATTTTAAAAAGGGAGAAGTGATAACAGGTCAATATTATGCTGATTTTTTGACATGTTTTGATGCCGAATTGAAGAAAAAACGACCGCGTTGGTTGAAGAAAAAAAGTTGTTGTTCGATCCTGGTAATACCTCTCTCATTCGCGCTGTTGTTACAAATTGGTTACGAATTGGTCCCTCATTCGCCATATTCGCTAGATCTCCCTCCTAATGATTTTATTTTATTTCCAAATTAAAAAAGAAATGTTTCAGCGGAAAGAGATTTCGGACAAATGAAGAGATTATATCCGAAACAAATGCACAATTTGTGGAGTTTTTGTATGGTTTGAAAAAATTGGAAATTTGCTGGTCTAAGTGTATAGATGTGCAAGGGAATTATGTCGAAACATAACATTTATTTTTTACAGTAAAATAACTTTAATAACTGCCCTCGTATATAGCTATAATCATACGTATTTATTTATAATAACAGTTACATTGATGATACTGATAACGTAGACGTTTGTAATATGTGTTTTCCTATCAAAAACCAAAATGACAGGCTGAAAAAATATGGGACAGTGCGATTAAGGTATAATTTAATATATCAACAATGCTGGAATAAAATTGACTTTTTTGTAAACATTTTCGAGCAATGATTTTGATTTATTTCAGATTGAAACAAAGTCAAAAATGAGTTCACTAGTGATTTTGAGCTCCATTAAGAGTAACTGTTCTGTTGCTATCCAGAATTGAAATTTGGTTGAAGTAGCTTCTTTCTTCGAGGTCAATAAAATGTGGAATTACTGCTTACTCTCCATAGAGTCTTAATTTTCGGTCTAACGACTTCTCACATTTCTAAAAATCATCAACACATTTTAAACGTCTTGTCTTCCGAATTGAAAAAATGCTTTACAAAGTAGTCTATTTTGAAGAAAAAATTGTAACCGTGATTCTTTTTTCCGTTAATGGTTCTGTTTAATATTCAGCAAACACTATATGGTCGTTTGGACGTATTATATCGTACTTCACTCGTATATTAATTTTTCCGATTCCTGGACATTTTTAGGTGTATGTAGGAAGGAGGAAATTTTGGAGGTTTTCGCAGGATTTTTTTAAAACAACGGTAAGCATGGAAAATAATAGACGTTGATTTTATTATTTTATATTTGGTCTTTGCTGCAATATTTTTTTAACCAGCATTTAATGGAAGCAATTATCAAATAATTGAATAACCCTAATTCGTTAAAGTTTACTGAATATACTGCTTGAGAACGATTTGGAGCTTAAACCAACAACCAATAGTGTGCTAAGAATAATGTTGTAAATTAGAGATATATTTTCAGTTCATCAAACTGTTAGCTGCACTAAATGTAAGTGGTGAGTTGCAAATTTCACTTGAATATAGTGATACATTTGTAGTGGTTTAGCTGTCTTTGCTACTAATATAAATTCTCATCTGTTCATTATTTAGTTACTATATTAAGCAAAATTACTGTACTGGAAAAATTATCCATACATTATTTTGATATGGTACCACGCAGTTTGTAAAGCGGGCACTACGCGATCCGTTAAATGCTTATTACATGAAGGTTGGACTGAACGTTTAAATTAAATGAGTTCGATATTTGTTGGTTTTGGTTTGGTAAATTTGTGCTCCAATATACCTATAATATAGGCGACCAACAAATGTTTTCCTATCTTTAGAAAGTCGTATGCAGATCTATAAATAAATAATATATAAATAAATAATATGACAATGATTCACCATCTATTCATAAACACTAGATTATAAAGTGTTGAAATGTAACTATAATGTTTCTTCAAATATTACCAATAAATATTTATTGGTAGAAATTGCTGCTCATAATTATTAATGTAGGCATTGACATAAATAAATGTGAGCATAATTGCTGTTAACACTTGCGACTCGGATATATGTAAAAAATCTGATACAGAGAAAAAAAAACACATAATTATTTGATCCTTGTTATATTTTTGTAGGTTCAAATAGATCCACTAAGAAATAGCATGTTTTAGTCCAAAGACTTTATTAAAAAAGAATCAATCTAGGATATTTTGTTTAAATTAAATTCTATGATTTAAGACAAATACTACTACTTTTATTGTCGCAAATAAATAATAAATGTAGGAACCTGTACAAACGGACCCCAAAGGACAACTGTAGCAGATCGACCATTTGTGAATAGACGATAGGCCAAATGATGCCGCCAGTACCTGTCTATAGTATCTGTATACAGGGTGTCCCAAGTTGAGTGGCGTATTAGAATATTTCCTAAAGTACACCAAAGAGAGCGCTGAAAATTTGGTTGCCTTGGTTTCCGGCCATGCTCTTTTTAAATAAAATAATTTTAAAGATGGCCGACTTCCGGTTATAACGGAAATCGATAGGAACTTCGTTATTTTAAATGAAACACCCCATATATTAGTGGATTTTTGGATTTTACGCAAAATTTTAGGCTAACTTTCTTAAATAAACCTTATGTCTAAAATGCACCGTTTTTGAATAATTCCACTTTTTTTTAATAATTCGACAAATCATTGCTGGGCGTCATTCGGCCTCTCTCAGACAACGTTTGACTTACAGCCTTCAAAATTTTTATGATGAGTACTAAGGTCTAATTGTAAAGCGTTGTTGGAAAAAAGTCTAATATCTTACACAGGATGTTCAAAATACACTTGCCAATGTAGACAACTTCGTACCTTGGGAAGTCGCTTATTTCAAATGGAACACCCTGTATTTTATTGGGCCAATAGTTAGGACTTTTTATTCTCTTTTGATCTGTATTTACATTCCCTATACCTAACTCTTAAGGTTTTTGAGTTATTTATAATTTTTATAAAACAGACTGAGATTTGAAAAAAAAACAAAGTTGCCATGAATCATAAAATGACATTTCCAATAAAACAAATACTCTAAAACTAATCTGATAATTACGAAGAGTGTTATTGTTAAGTTAATAGTTGTTCCTTTAATTTGTTTTTACTGTTTGATTACAATACACTGAGTAATAATAATACAAATAATAATAATAATAATAACCATAATGGATAATTACAATTATTCAAACGAAGACATTTTAAATTTGTTTTTTATTCATGGACAGTGTAACAGAATGGCTGCTCGAACATGCAGAAACTTTAATGAAACTTACCCTCAACTACCACCGATGACAGAAAATAAATTGAGAAGGTACTTGGCCAATTTTCTAACTGGTAGCGTTAAAATAAAGAAAGCTACATCTGCTCCGGTTACTGGGAATGAAGATAATGAAGTTTCGGTTTTGGCTTATTTTGAAGCGTTTCCACGAGCGTCAACCAGAGCCGCTGAACACGATTTAGGCATTCCACGCTCTTCCATACACAGGATTATGAGAAACCATAAGCTACACAATTTCAAATTTGTAACTGTGCATGCACTACAACCTACAGACAGATTACTTCGAGTGCAGTTGTGTGAAATGCTTATGGTGGCCCAGCAAGAAGACGTAAATTTTTTACAAAAGATAATTTGGACAGACGAATCCAAATTTTCTCACGAAGGTGTGTTCAACAGGCATAATTCCCATTTTTGGTCCCACGAAAATCCCCACGTAATTAGGGAAAGAGGATTCCAAAATAAATTTAGTTTTAACGTTTTTTCTTGTTTGATGGGCAACAAATGTTGTTATTTTATTTACGACGACAATCTAAATTCAGAAATGTACATAGAAATTTTGCGGACGGTTGTAACGGAGTTCTTAGACAGCTTACCGCTAAATGTCTACAGAAATTGCTGGTATCAGCTTGATGGAGCTCCGGCACATAGTTGTAATGGGGTAAGGCAGTGCATCACTGAACTTTTTGAAGATCGCTGGATAGGACGTGGTGGGCCTTGGGCGTGGCCACCGAGATCGCCCGATCTCACGCCAATGGACTTTTATCTGTGGGGAAAAATAAAAAATGAAGTCTATTTCGACCCTGTTAATAGCAGGGCAGAGCTTGAAAATAGAGTGCGCAATTGCTTTGGGACTTTACAGGGAAACGAAATTTTACGCGCTACAACAGATGGTGTAATGGGTCGCTTAAACCGCTGCCTAGATCTAAATGGAGATCATATTGAACGATTTAACTAAGGTTTCTGTTTTCGTCTACTTGTAAATGGTATATGTACCATGCTGTTTTTACCCATTTGTTGCTTCAGTATCGTATTTGCTTTCTAATTTGACATTAAAAATAATAGTCTTCCTCATACCTGTTTTTATTATTTATGCCTACTTTAGTGTCACTCCGAAAGGTGTAAATCCAACAGTTATACATGACAACTACTGATAAACAGTATTAAATTAGCTTTAGTGAAATAGTTCCCTCTAAATGTCATTTTATAATTCATGGCAACTTTTTTTTTTTCAAATCTCAGTCTGTTTTATAAAAATTATAAATAACTCAAAAACCTTAAGAGTTAGGTATAGGGAATGTAAATACAGATCAAAAGAGAATAAAAAGTCCTAACTACTGGCCCAATAAAATACAGGGTGTTCCATTTGAAATAAGCGACTTCCCAAGGTACGAAGTTGTCTACATTGGCAAGTGTATTTTGAACATCCTGTGTAAGATATTAGACTTTTTTTCCAACAACGCTTTACAATTAGACCTTAGTACTCATCATAAAAATTTTGAAGGCTGTAAGTCAAACGTTGTCTGAGAGAGGCCGAATGACGCCCAGCAATGATTTGTCGAATTATTAAAAAAAGTGGAATTATTCAAAAACGGTGCATTTTAGACATAAGGTTTATTTAAGAAAGTTAGCCTAAAATTTTGCGTAAAATCCAAAAATCCACTAATATACGGGGTGTTTCATTTAAAATAACGAAGTTCCTATCGATTTCCGTTATAACCGGAAGTCGGCCATCTTTAAAATTATTTTATTTAAAAAGAGCATGGCCGGAAACCAAGGCAACCAAATTTTCAGCGCTCTCTTTGGTGTACTTTAGGAAATATTCTAATACGCCACTCAACTTGGGACACCCTGTATAACCTTTATGAACGATTGAAATTAAACAAGGCGGCTTGTACTCCGCCTTCCTAAATGCATTCCGCTGGTCGTTCTCCGAGACTTAACAGCAGCAGATGTCCAGATGACGTGAACGAGTTCCTGAGGAAGCACAATCGAGGATTCTTCGAGACGGCATTTAGAAGCAGCAACCCGGCGATGAGTAACGCCATCGCGCAAAAATTAATTATTATTAATAATTTAGTTTGTTCAAATTTCTATATGAGAGACTTAAAAGAAAAGGATTAGCTTTTTTTAAGGTTTTTATCGGACAGGAAGGTTGGTGATAGTCGACCATTTACTGATAAAGCATGGAACAGTTTTGATAACGTAAAATATCAAAAATAAAATCGTAGAATGGTATCCGAACATTAGAAAGAGAGATAATTATTCCTTGTATAATAAAACCTCTTTTGTTATAAGAGTAAAACAGGCTACACATCTTAAAAAAATGTGGAGGATGTAGGTACTACTTATAAAATTAATAAAGCACATACTTGTAGCAAGGTTGAAAGAAGTCCCCTTATGCTTGGTCTGGTTCGAGTACTAATTCTGAACCGTAAGTATATTTAAACAATATCAAACTGTGTGTTTAGCTTCGCAATTGAAACCTCGCAATCGTTTATAATGAAATAGCAACTCATACAATGATCTCTGCTACTATAATGTATAAGTTGTTGATTGTTGACTATTAACATAATATTATTTTTATGGTTATATTCCGTAAGGCAACAATCACTTTACTTGCATGTTTAGACAATGCACTTTTTTTCTACGCCATAATACAATGTAAGGTTATGAAAAGTAAGCTCGTCCCACTTGTATTCGTCCTGCAACTCCATTATTTCGAGCTGCATAATCACTGGTGAGTTGTTGACCAATGATTTTATCACTTCCGTAATTTACGAGATCGGCCTGTCCATTTATAACCGTCGACCTAATGGACCTTCACAAACAAACAGCAATCGTTTGTAAACTTGCGAGTGTAAATTATAGATGACCAAAGATGTTATAGCATGTAAGTACCAATTACGGTTAGCGATTCATTCCTTCTTTTTATGGCCAAAAGTTTCTGATTTGTCCTTTCCAGTAAACGAACAAATTCTGAAACAGAATTTGTAGAGGAATCATGTGCGCGGTATGCATTTTGTATAGATTTATGAAGGAAAGGCTTTTAAAGGATGTAGATATGTATAAAAGGTCTAAAAAATTATTAATGAAGTAGATTATATATAGTTTTATCTAATGGGCTATATGTAAATGAATAATCGCTACTGCATAGTTAATTATGTAGTAGTATCTTTTTAATCCGTATAAATTAACACTTGTTTTATAAATGAGTTGGTGTTATTACAATACAAACAAGCGATAAATAATAATTATGCAAATGTAGATAAACATCTCGTCTATCCACAAGCAATATAAGAAACAGCTATCACCTAATTCTTTGATATGTATTTAATATGTTTCTGTTTTCTGTTAATTGACTGTTATTGTATAATATGGTATCCGTGTAATGTCACATGTAATCACAAAAATGAATTTTGATTACGATTTTATTATTTTCTTATATTGCTTTATTGCTTTATTATCTATCTCTTCCATTCGTATGGTTTTGTTAAGTTCTTTAATAATTTTCACTTAGAAGAACTTGTAGGATTAATGTACAGTAAGCAATGTTAATGGTTGGACAGTCCTGTCACAGTATAATAATACGAGAAATACCGAAGCTATTGATACCCTTGCAATAACTCTTCGCTTTCGCTCAAGGCCGTACACATACAGGTAAAATCGTAACGACAAGAGTTTCTACATTGCAGGGTGATTTAAAACCCATTTAGCATGCAAATACGGTATAATATAATGCACACAAGGGCACTAATATTCATGTGTCTATTGAAATATTATAGATTCTCCTACAGTATCAATAGAGTTGACAAATATCGGCAACAGTAACACACTTCTAATTGGTACAACTGGAAAACTGTAGCAGTTAGAGGAGAGTTCTCTTACAAAAGAACTTTAATTAAAATCATTCTTTCCGTATTTGATATTTGGGTCGTAGTCACGTTACAATAATAACTTAATATAAGATTATCATATGTATTGATGTATTCTATCATTATTGAATTATTATTAATGTTCAAAGAGTTCTTTTTGTGTACGTAAAGAATTAATCAGAAATTATTACAAATTATATATTATATGAAGAAAGTTTAGTTGGAAACACACATTTTTGGTATTCCACAAATTGTGTTTTCAATTCCCAGGGTATAACAATATAAAAAACTTTTTTAATGTCATCAGTGGTTAAGCAACTAAATTTTTGAATCTAATAAATTTAATAGTACAGTCAACCGGAGAAACATCTACACCTTCTTTTTATACGTGTTGGTTATATGAAGTATAAGAAAAAAAATCTTTCGAGTTAAATAGGTTTTTATTCGCTGAATATAATTATTTCACAGCTATATACACATAATTTTCATTAAAGTGTTTACTTAAGGAAAAATAAATAAAAACAAAAAATGGATGATGGGTGACTGGATTTTGTTGAACGTAGTTCAAAATTCTATTACCATCTTCTGGATTAATTTTGGGTGGTTGTCCAGGCCTCGATTTATTTCGTAGAGCTACATCTTCGTTTTCGGTTCGCCAGCGTTATGTTGACAGTTAGAGAAAAAAAAGAAAAGATACGGTTTTATAGAATTCCACAGAAGTAACGGTTACCAAAAATTTAGACCAATGAGGGATATCATAAAACAAATTAATACTCGTTGGCATATTTTGTTTGTTAATAGAAGGACTAAACGTTATCTAATGATGAGTGAAATGTAGTTACAATCAACTTAACATTTATTTATGTTTCAATTAATATTTAATGTGTGTGTGTAATGTATATTTGATTTGAAAACTTTATAATCAAGTTTTTTTGGTGTTGATATCACTGACTTTCAATTTCTATTTATTAGGCAAATAACCGTTTTGAGCCATCAAGCCAGAACATCAATGTAACCAACACCAATAAACTAAAGTACAAAAAATAGAATAAAATAGTATCTGTGCAATGCACTCAAAGAATTCATATAGAACAATAAAAAATAGATTATATACTTACCGATACACCAACTGCAGCAACTTGCCTGTAGGACAAACCACGCTCCCAAAGGGTAACTATTTTTGCTCGCGTTTCTATTGTTGTTGCGGGCATCTTTACGACGATTACAGCAAACTAAAGATACAAACTCAAGACGAGAGGCTTTTATATTGAGAACGAATAAGGCAATATCAAAATTATTTTTTGCCCCCTCTTTGGCTTTAATGTAATAACGTAATTAAAACATATTCAAAGGGTGCTCATAATTGGTTTAGCTAATCATTATACATAAGTTTATATTAAGAAAATAAGAACTTTCTGAGAATTCGTTACAAAGACACACCCCCTTATTGAAATTAACAATTCTTAAAATTTAGGATTATGTATTTCAATATTTGGAATCTGAGTTCCAGTTAAGAGATCACAGTACTTCAAGCAAGATTTAATTATTAGGATAATATTAAACAGTAAATTGTTTTGCATACAATAGCTTATATTTATTGTGGTCTAATCCCTACTTTACAGTTTATGGTATTCATGGATTAATGAATTTGGTTTAAATATTCGGCGTATAAGACTGCAATGCTTCGAAGGAAATTTGATTGTTAATATTAAATTACTAAACAAATTATTCTAATAATTCTAATAGATATCTTCATTTATCTGCTTCCTCTATAATTCTTGTTAAAGATTATAAGTCAAGTGTCATCAAGTATGATTATAAACTAGACATCATTAGCGTAATATTAAGATTTAATTTTAGACTCGTGGAGAAATAAGAATGAATAAATTACGAGTTTAGTAAGTATTATTTATCAAGATTATTTGAGTGAATGATTAAAATATTGAAAATAGGTATCGTATAGTATCTATATATCGTTTGCTTGACTTTGATAGTTTCGTAGGGGTATTCCAATATGATGGTAAAATACATACATCAATTCGGATCCGAATATCAAATATGGAAAGAGCGATTCAAATTAAGGATTTTTTTATAGGAGAACTCATTTTTAACTGTTATAGTTCTACTAATTAGAAATGTGTTGCTGTTGCTGCTATTTTCCAGTTCTATTGCACATAATGGTATATGCATTTCAACAGCGTAGGACAAATTAAATTAAAAATATTGAAATAGTCACATAAAGATTAGTGACCTTGTGTGCATTATATTAGACCGTAAATTTGCATGTGTAAATAGCATTTAAATTGCCCTGAAATGTAGAAACTCTTATCGTTACGATTTTACCTGTAGGTGTATGGTCTTAAATGAAAGTTAGGGAGTATTGCATGTAATATATCGGATATCTTCGGCGCGGCTTGGGTGTTATCATATTGTGACAGGACTGTCCAACCATTAACATTGCTTACTGTACATACATATTTGTATGAAATGGCATCTATGTTGAAATAAATGATGCGATTAGAAATTAGATATATGTCCTAGTATTTTTACACGAATACACCAATAGACTTACTTTTTGTCTAGTTTTCTTGAATATATTTCAGATATAAATATAAACAGGTCGATAGCCGCAAACAGTGTATTGATGGTTATAATAAATGTTATATCGGACAAACCAAAAAATATTTAAAGAAACGAATTTATAACCATCAATACACTGTTACACATAACATCACCGCTGAAACTGCTTTATCTAAGCACTCTAAAGATAGACGACATAATAATTTTCAAAACACTAAAATTTTAAAAAAGGAAAATAATTATAAAAAAAGATTAATTTACGAAATGATATACATTAAAAAAGATGAAAACGCGGTAAATTTTAGAACGGATATTGATAATTTAAGCGTTATTTATAACAATTTAATTCACGCCTGAATTTTATTAATTTTAAGCTCTTGACTAGGTTTTTTTTGCCATGTTTTTCCCTAGTCCTTGAACAGAATTGTTAGAGCTTGACAAAAAATAGATTGATATACGAATAATTCAAATCATTTCAATTTCTAATGTTGTATTAAATCATTATTCTTTCATTATTACTTGTGAATATAATTAAAATTCGATATATCAATGAATTCTTTGTCTTTTAGATAATTTTGTTGATAGGCATGGCAATTTATATTTATATTATTAGTAATTTGACACATATTAAATGTCAATTTCTTCCACTGAAGAAGATATTTAACGAAAACATATTATTATATGTTATGGAATAAATTGGTATTTAATTAGTTATTGTTTTATTGACCTCTAAGTGGAAATAAATCAGGAATTAAAAGATAAGAGGCTTTGATGCTACCATAGGAATTCCCACATGTAGGTTCTGGACCTACGAGTGGTCCCTCACTGGGATCTCTAGCTAGTTTGTCAGCCATTTCCTTGCCTCTGATTTCAGAGTGACTTAGCACCCATCTCAGCGTGGCGTTGCGATGTTCCGCCAGTTTTCATACCAGCCTTGGTGCACAGATAAAAAATTGATGAAGAGACATGCGAATTTCTATTCTAGAATAATTTCATTCTAGAAGAATGCTACACTAACTAAAATAAGATATTTTTTTTTCTATAAGGTTATAATTTGGACTAAAGCGGAGTGTTTAAAATCACTGCTCTTCGTTTCAACTTTGCTGGCGAGCAACTAATCTCCTTCATTATCAAGTACAGACTAATCTTTTATTTAACACCATAGTATGAAATTTATCCGTTTCAAATGATATTCTTTCTTTTTCACCATCTTTCCTAAATGTAGCGTCCAAATAGGGGAATACATATAAATTTGTTATTAAGAAGTGTTGAAATTTTTACAAAATGTATGCTATAATTATACAGCTGTCGCATAGCTGTAGTAGATTTTTAAATTATTATCATTTGTAATACAGATTAGTTATGTTGTGCTGGTATGTGTCAGAATTGGAAAGCACGATTTATTCATAAATAAAATTCTAAAATTAGAAAAGCTAGTTGTAGTAATGAATAATAATAACATAATGTTTTGTTACATGTGATATAAGTTGTTTTTTTATAATTGAGGCATAAATTTTGAAGAAGGAGAGTGATTATGATTCCACTAATAATAGTTGCTTACCGTTTGCAAGTAAAGCATTATCATTTACAAACTCACTTGGCTAGTAAAAGATGAACACCTAATATTAATTTCTCACAATAGTAGTTTTGGCATAATGTCATTCATTACGGGGATAATATAATTCTTAAAGGAAATGGTTACGTCTGTTACGAAGTTGAATTTACTCTTTAAAGGAGAGAATGTCAAATGCATTAAATATACTTATTATTTCCTTTTTGCCAGGTACAGTCAACTCCGCCTGTGCTGGCTTTGTCGAAAGATGGGTGCGAACGAATACCACAATGGAGTTAAATGGAGTTAAATCCAAGCCCATATTTTATTTGTTTACAATTACCATCCTCAAAAATAGGAGTAAACCCAAATTGGAGCTCTATGGTACACCTTCAAAGAAATAACATAAGATATCGACTCAAATAGTTCGCAGGATTAAGAAGGTACGATTTAAATAACGACAGAATTACACGGCATTTCAAAAAATACCAGTCACTGCGTAATAAGAAATCATAGAATGCAGGAAAACTTATGAACTCTATTATGAGGGCTTCCGGATTTTGACAGCGTCAGAAGGTTTTCGCCTCTAGCGTGATTAACACGTCGAATTACCGTGACCTTCCGGGGATCGCTTATCCACTTTTACTCCCTGAAGAAGTGACTCATATTAGTGGCAAAACATCGAGTAAGTAGATTTATGTACTTTTATTTAATCTTATTTATTTTTGTATTGTATTGTATACAACCCGGTATATAATCCGTAAGCCCTCGTGGTTCTTATTGTTTAAAAACTAAATATTATGCACAATATTTAGCGAAAAAATTAGTTAAAAATTAGTAAAATCGGGCAAAGAATATCCTCAACAATAGGAAGAGAATAAGAGTTATAGTTTCTAAAGTTACCCACACTTATTATATTTTTTCTGTTATAATTAAATTGTATTCAAAGATTGTTGTACCAGGTGCAAAATATACACTATAGATATAAATCGAAACACCGTCAAATACGAACGTGTAATCCAACACATCAATCAATGGCGGAAAATTAAAGACTTGTTCAATTTCATTACTCCAATATGTTTTTTAAGTTGTTACCCGGTGTGCATAGTTCTCATTTTCTTCTACTTCTAATGAGAAACAACTTTGTAAAAGTTATCGAAGAAGCAAGTTAAGAGTTCTTTCGGATATCAACTGCACGTAACAGTTTTGATGAGTGTTTGAACAACTCTGAGGTAAATTTTTCTAACATGTAGGAATATAATCTATATCAGTTCTCCATATTTTTTTAGCTGAGAACATTTGCAATTTATTAACGCCATCAACTTCGCGATTTCTTTAGTAAATTTTTGTCTGACTTTATACTTTTTAAATTCTTTTAAAAACTACATTTTTAAACTAATTTTTAATATCTCTTGCATAGAATATCAGTCTTTAATTGTTAAGACATAATATAAAAGACTTTGGTAAATAAGATTGTAGATGCCAACATTTTCCAGTAAATAATAATGGGCTTCGATTTTCCTTTGACACTATAAAAAAAGTAAGAAAAGAGAAATAATCTCCTATTTCCGTTAATAAACGCTAATACAAAATTAAATAAGGTGTTTAAACTTTTTTATAAAAAAATAAAACAATATAATTTTCGGCACTCCATTCCGTCACATTAGTTTACAAGAGATATCTTTATATGATTTCACCAACAATAACATTTATGAATATTCTCGGTTATTTACCGATAGTAAAATCTATCTCAAGATGTTGTGAAAAGGTGCCGTTACAATAGAGTTGTGCAACACGAAGACGATCTGAAGATAGTCGCGGCGAAATTTAGCGAATACCCGCTTGAATTTTACTGCTACACGCGTACTATATACTCTGGTAATAGTACCATTACTTTCATAACATTCAGAGAAAGTAACATGTCCAATAAAATGTTCGGGGCAAATTCACTCGACCTTAAATTTCACGCTTAACGATGTCTATACAAAAGCGATCTGGTTAAATAATGTTCTTGGAAAAAGTATGATAGCACGAACATCATGTATGTATATGACACCCTCCAGATAAACGGCATTTGTTTATTTTACATTCGTGAAGAAATTCTTACGATGAACGTAATCCATCAGGTCATTTACCGACAATAAAGTTTCTGACTGCAAATATTTCACAAATACATACATACACATATTTTACGCAATTATATTGGTAAGTGTCAAAACAAATAATATTGTATTGTAAAATATGTATCGATTTCCTGGTGTAACCGAGTTCAGATTTCTGAAGTTTATTAGTGGCATTTTCCAAGTAACGTAATTCTGTCTCAAAAAAAGCAAATTTGCTAAAAAATTGTATATCTAGGGTCAAACAACTTATTAATAAAATTCTTCTCCGAAAATGAAGTGATATTTGATATTTGAATTTTTGTCTGAAAAGACATAGTAATACAGTTAATCATTGTTTGTTGCAGACATTATCATGCGGTTGGTGTTACGGAAAGGTGAATGAGTCAGACTAACATCACGTAAGTAGCAGTTAATTCATATTAACCACATGGGATTCGTGCAGGTAAATTAATCTTGTGGTTTCAGCTGTTGGTGAAAAGGTTAAATTATTTCCATGGAAACTAGTAGCAGAAAATACTATAGAATAAAACAAATAATGTTATTAAAATTTTATCTAAACTTTAAATTTGTTTTTAATTACAGCCCATGAAAGGCTTAATTTAAAGTAAAATGGAGCACATGCCATACAGATAAAAATTTAACAGTCATGTAGGCGAAAGTAGTTACATATTGTTATCATGGTGTAAATTATCTTTGAAACTACTTACGAGATCTGTACACAAAAATATTTTTAAATCTTATTATGACACGATATTTTTTGCCATACTTACAATGCCTAAGAGTCCATAGTCTCGTCCATGTATAATTTCAGATGTTTATTTGCTAATATAAATTTAATTTAATTTTCAATATACTCATGCACAGATGGTAAGTACATAACTACTTAACAAAGATTCCCATTTCGTCACGGTTAGGAATATATTTATTTATTTCAGAACTACAAGCAACGCGCATGTTTACATCAAAACAATAATTAGTGCATTCTATTGTATTTACGTGTCTTCTAGAGTTTCTTTGCTTCACCACATCAAAAGCTTGCCACGCACTTTACACACTAGTTTTACGACATTATGTTTCAAATCCGTAAATTCTCCAATAAAGTCATTTATTCTATTAGTTAAACTAAACAACATACAGGTATTAACCAAACTATTACTATATTATTCAGTGCAATTAGAATTTCATTTACAAAATGTTGTATGTATTTATTAATTAAAAATATAGGTATATAAGGTTTTTCATTTTGTCAGGTTGACAGCACCTACACAAGGAAAAATTTGACGGAATGAAAAGTAGGTTTACGTTTTAGAGTCATTTCGGTTATAATTTCGTCCAAAATAGGATATCTAAATTTCTTGCGTTGCATACCAATTTCGTTAGCAAACAACGAACTTCTTCTATTTTCAAATATGGAATAATCTATTATTTGACACCGTAATAAGAATAAATTTATCTGTATTAGGTTGTACTACTACTGAACCTCCTCATGTCCAAAAAGTTGACACCAAAGCTCTCCATTAGCACGTGGTGGTTCCCGAAAAGGAGTCATTACAGTTGTAAAATAGATATTTTAAGAACTTGCGGTGAACCCTTTCCATTTCTAGTGTATGGATCCTTTATACTGGGCAGCATAGTAAAAATAGACATAAGAGTAATACAAGGAACTGAGTACAGCCTTACTACTGAAAGATGTACTGTTACAAAATTAAAACGCAATATTTTCATGCCAGACTTTATGGTACACTGGCAGAAATTTGATGAAGTGGTACATGAGCTTTATTTTAGAGTAAATTTACTCTAGAAAGAGTCGGTCATAATTTTGCCCAAAGGAGAGTGTTTAAGCTCCTTTCGGTCGGTGCCAACTCCGTTAACTAGAAACTAGCCTACTTTAGTACGAAATAATCATTTATTTAACTCCATAATATAAATCATTTTTCAATTTCAAATTATATTGTTTTTTTCAGTTATCTTTCCTAAGTGCATACCGAAATAGGCAGAAAAGTGTGTCCCTGTGAAAGATTTGTTATCCCGAGAAGTGCTGATATATTATAGAACGCATGCTACAATTATGCATCTGCCGCTAGGCTATAGAAGACGTAAATCACTAGCATTATTTGTGATCAAAATTAGTTACGTTGCGTTGGTACAAATTGGAAATGGAGAACACCATTTATTTATGAATAAAATTTTAAAACAAGAAAAGGTGATTTAAAATACTGGACAATAATAATATTATGTTTTATTAGATATAATATACTTAGGTTATTTATTTATAATCGTGGCATTTTGGGAAAGATTGCTGATTGTGATTACACAATCAATAGTTGCTTACCTTTTGCAAGTAAAGCGT
Organism: Holotrichia oblita; assembly: GCA_023690525.1. Classification (NCBI taxonomy): domain Eukaryota; kingdom Metazoa; phylum Arthropoda; class Insecta; order Coleoptera; family Scarabaeidae; genus Holotrichia; species Holotrichia oblita. Next base: position 70,332,676 of record CM043016.1, on the reverse strand, counting down.
GTTTGTACCTTCATTCATGTGTTTGTCTTATCTTTCGATTTCTTGTTGAATAGGGATGTATCAGATGTTGCTAATACCTTTGCAGACAAAAATGCAACATCTTCTGCTTCAAAAATCGTGGAAAAATGCAAAAAAAAAATTTCCAGAGCGAGTGCTATGTTGCGAAAAATGAAAACCAAATTGGTCGAAATGAAACCTCTTCAGTGGCTAGTGCAAGAAAATTCGTAAAACAGAAATGTTTAAAGAGAAAACTCAATCTCAGTCAGCCACAGAATTCAACAAGTGTCAATCAATCGTACATTTCTCAGGAACAGCAAGACATTTTTTTTTAATAATTCCTTGAACTTCTAAATATTCTAAATATTTGAAAACGTGGCGAAATGCCAGAATATAAAAACCAAAAAAAATGGCTATAATATGCGCTCATGGTATATTGTTGGCATTCACCCTGCAAATGAATGCAATGAAAATAGATCAAGCATTCGAAGCGGACCACGTGGTTTCAACCTTCTAGGCCTCGTCAGCGCAACTACGAATGCAAGATCTAATTTAATCCCCCTTCACATCACAACTTTAACTGTATAATACCTCTGATAATGGACTGATTCCAATCCAATGCCCTCTAGTGGGTAGGGTGGGACGTAGCACATCGCAAATCACTACACAACACCACGTGGTCCGCTTCTAATACTTGATCTATTTTCATTGCATTCATTCACAGGGTAAATTCCAACAATATACCGCGAGGGCCTATTATAGGCATTTGTTTTATTCTAAATACTGCTGAATGGACATACATAAAATTGTTTTATATTTGCTATATTTTGTATGCACAAACAGATATACTGAAAAAGGATTTCTTGGTCCAATTATCAAAGAAAATATATATTCCAAAGTAAGATATTTTATTTGCATTGAACATAAAATAAATTATTTATAACGTACAAATGTATATAAACCGAACTCTAAATCGAGCATTTCTGAATAGATGGCGTGCAAAATTACGTCAACAGTACTTATTGGTAACATTTGTGTATAACCTTTATTATTTTTAACTATTGAAATCCTGTTCCACATGGCAGATGTAACTATTTGCGGAGATAAATCAATTGTCAAAAGTTTTTAACCAAGGTATGAGCACAAGTGACAGATCATTTGCAATTTGTTGACAATTGTTTAGAAGTGTCATTCTCTGCTTCATTTGCGAAAAAAAAGAAAAAGTCGTCTTCGGAGTCAATTCCTTTCTTATTCATCGTTCCTTTACGATAAAAGTGGCTTACTGGCCGAGTTGATAATTTGACTTGTCGAAGCCATCGTCAGATTTGTAGCATATTCTGCTATAAAAAGCGATTGTTACACAAATTTCCTATTAAAAGGGTCCCAAAACAAATAAAATTACGAATTAATTGAAACGTAAAAGGATTATAAATAAAACCGCTTCTTAAACATCACAAGAATAGGCGGGATTTCTACGCTAAATCTCGAGGATCTACAATAAGCCTGGTTGAGCTCTAGCGTTATTGTGAAGCGGTTAGTCAGTTAAGATAAAGCTTTTCACTAGCTGTGTATAGATTTTACTTAATAAAGCAAAAGCTAAAGATTAAATATATTTCACAAAAGCATTTTCATCTTCAGCGTTAACCGAAAATTTGCGAGTTTCACCTATAATATAAATTTATGGAGGCCTATGTTTTGAAATATCTGATTTGATCTTAATGTCAATAGGATGGAATATATAATCGTTAATTACTATATACATCGACATATATATAGACATTCTCACAATTTTTACATTATTTAGAATAGTTACCTTGAAATTTAAAACGTTTAACAAGCGTTATTTACTTTTATTAGACCGCGTAAATTGTATGATACACCAGGTATATCTGAAAGATAATGAACATCAGTTGTTTCATTAAAATATTTCGTGTTTGTTTTATGGCTTATTAAAAAAAGCGAAATTACATATTTGTTTTTATGCCTATACTTTATTCGGTTCTCCAATTTATTATTAAGTAGTTATTTACTTTTTGATGATCTCGCAAATTGTTTGAGTTAAGCATTAAAGGTAAAAATAATGATGTAATCGCATCTATATTTCACCAATTTCCACTCTAAAAACAATTTAAAATTATATGCCTTATTAGAAGGAAGTAATATTATCCACATTTGTGTAGTTGACGGTATCATACCGATTGAACTCTTAGTATAGATCATAATAAATAATATAATAATAATACCTACCATATTACATATTATTATTATAGCGATGGGGAAAAATCGCATTTGATATGATTTTGCTAGTATAATTTTATATTCTCTAAAATATATTGTACGTCACTATTAAATTTCATATATGTACATTTAGGTGGAAGTTTTACACAAGAACTTAATAACTTTCGTTCTGGATCTCCCAAGACATCCATGCGAAGTTCTAGAGATGTTTCTAGAGATGGGCGACATTTGTCACAAACTCTGACTCTTACACTATACTATAGTATTTGTATAAAGGATATCTAACCTTAATACGAATAAATATACGAAGTTAACAAAAACACATTTATTCATATATTCAAAACATTGACGTACATACATTTCTAGTAAAGTAGTCTAAATAATACTCCATACATTTTACCTACTGGTTTTATTCTTAGACACGCATTTGGAGTGCATTTATGAACTGCTACACAACGAAGTCGTTGCTTCGTCTTCCCTTCAATTAAATTAGTTTTCTTTGGACCATATTTGAATTAGGGATATAACCTAAAATCATGGCGAATTATGTGAAGAGACCAGGGAACCTAAAAAGCCATGGGAATGTTTATCCAGAAACGTCTTGTGCTGTGTGTATTGTAATGCGCACTACTGCCGAGATCATCACAACTTCCTTTTGGCTTTGGGTTTATATTATATTTAGTATTTAGTGTGTTACGATGAAAGTTTAATACAGAAAGTAGTGGAGAAAGTGTTATCTAACAAACAATTCTTGGACAAACTTATCGAAACCATAAAGGATACTCTACAAGTAACAAATCTGAAAGATGGTATCGTATCTACTAATAATAAAATTAGTAACATCTTGGACAATCTCGAGTATCAGGAACAGTATTCCCGGTCTAACAATCTCCGTTTGTTTGGTCTACCTGAAACGCCTGCCGAAAACGTTGAAAATATAATAGTCGAATTATGTGAAAAAAAGCTGGGTGTTAGAATTACTGCAAACGATATTGATTGTTGTCATCGATTGTCTGGCAAAGAAGGATCTCACTGTCCTATCATAGTGAGATTTTGTCGACGACCTGTAAGAAATATTATATTCAAATCCAAGCGCAAATTAAAAGGATTTAAAATCATCATTAGAGAAGATTTGACAAAACGAAGATTTGCAGTTTTACAGGATTTAGTTAAGAAGTTTGGCAGAAAATCCGTTTTTACAAGCAGTTGTAATATATTTGTTGTTATCTCTGGCATTGTCAAGAAAATAAAATATTTAAGCGACCTTGACCAAGTCATGGCAAATTCTTCGAAGAAGCGGTAAGACATCAACGTATATTTATATTACATTTAATAGTTTTTCTTTCTTTAAATTTTTCTTATACAGTGCTTTTTAATTTTTTTTTGTTTACTAGACTTTTTGCATTGAATATAGTTCCGCTATTTCTTTCAGTTATGTATTTGAATGTATTGCGCCTGATATTGTTTTTAACTATTTGCTTCTGTCCAAAATGAATTACATAAATGGTTCTTCAAAATATTAAACTAGCATATCTAAATATAAGATCTTTGTGTCCAAAGCTTAATAACCTAGTTGCTTATTTAGCATTGCATGAAATAGACATTTTAACGTTATCAGAAACTTGGTTTAATAGTCATATTAGCGATAATGTCGTATCGATAGATGGTTATACATTTTTCAGAAAAGACAGGCCAAGTCGGGGGGTAGTGGTGTTGGTGTTTATATTAGAAGCACTTTCCGAGCATCGATAGCTGCTGTATCTGATAGCATCGAACAATTGTGGTTGAATCTTCAGGTCAATAATTTTGGATTCGTTGTTGGGGTTGTTTATAGACCTCCTTATACTGATTATCATTCTCGTATCGTGACTTAAAGCACATCGATGCTTCCTTGTTCCAAGAACACTTACGGACTCTACCGTTCAATAATATTATTGCTTTGGCGGACGTGGACGAGAAGGTGATAGTTTTTAACGAATGCCTCAGCCTCATATTTGCCATGGCTGACGGACAATTTGAAATTATTATTTAAACTGAGAGACGAGGCTAGGGTAAGGTTTCAAAAAACTAAATTGCCATCACATTGGGACTATTATAAGTCTCTTCGCAATTTCGCCACTGCGTGCTATAGAAGGGAGACAAAATTTTATTATCAAACAATTTCAAACTTGAATTTGTCATCTCTGAACTTACAGATAGAACTTTCATCTACGCTCTCTGACGTAAACAGTATAAATGATTATTTATTAATAGTATATTTCATTTACAACCTAATCTTGCGTATCATTACATCAGTCATTTACGTCCAATAAGTATTTTATCTCTTATATCCAAGATATTTGAAATTTGAGAAAAATGTCTTTAATTTTGGATCAACTGAAAGTGTTGGTTAGAGAATATAATATTCTTCCTGAAACACAATCCGGATTTAGAGCAGGATATAGCTGCGAAATGACTCTGTCTGATGATGTTTTGCGTGCTATTGACAGCAGTTTAATCACTGTACTTGTTTTGCTTGACTTTAGTAAAGCTTTTGATTTCCAGTCTGTTGAGTGTTCATTGCGGAGTTCTACAACGATCTATTCTAGGACCTATTTTATTTACTATTTATTCGTCTCAGTTGTTCAAAGATGTTGGATGTTCTTTTCATGTTTACGCTGACGATGTACAATTATATTTATATTTTGAGCCCCATGACTGTGCAGCTGCAATTAAAAAGATAAATGATGACATAAAATCTATTTTTCAATCTTGGTTGGACTTACATCTGAATCCGAACAAATCTCAGGCTCTATTGTTTGGCAGGGCAGCGATGCGTGATTCACTACAGAATACGATAACTGTTAGCGTAAATTCTACTGCTATATCTATTGTTAACTCAGCAAAGAATCTTGGTTTAATTATAGACAATAGTTACCGTGCGTTACCGTTTTTTGTATATCAACCGAGGCGAATGTGGTGCCCCACCCTGTGTGTTCTAGTTTCTTCGAAATACGCCGTTTCTGAAACGTACCTGAAACGTAACTGCGACATTTTCTAAGTATGTATGTACTGATAAGCACTCACAACGACCAGTGGAATAATACTTACTCAACAAGTGTGCTTTGATACGGACGCTCGAGTTCTCATGCCACGCAGTTGGCCCCTCAACTTTGTTCTCCGCACTGCACCGAAACTTGCTCCTCTTTGCCAAGTCTACTGCTAACGTTCATAAATTTTATTATAGCAAAACAGTACGACCGGTAATTAAATACATATCTTATCGCATTAACAAAAATAAAACTTTAAATTTTGACTAGGTGTGAATTTGCTTTACTTCCTCCTTAGTAGTTTAAGCAATTTATTGTAATAAACAAAAATTGTTTATTTTTTCAAACACAATTGCAGTGAAATTTTAGGAAATTATTACCATATTTCAATAGAATTACGTTGTTCTTAAGAAATACGTGTGAATAGTTTATATTGACAGACGTGCTAAAGTTTTAAACAAGCGACTGTCTGAGATGAAGTATATTTGGTTTTGTCACGTAACTGTAACACGTTGAGACTTATTATTTAGCTATTTGTCACTTATGAGTAAATCTGTTTTAGGAATAATAAAATAAATAATAAAAACATGTATAAATAAAAAAAATATTTTACAGAAATGAAAGAATACGGATATGTATGCATATACACATAGGTATGTATATCCGGGTTCCAAAGCAATAAAGTTTTACTGTAATCATATTTAACCTATAACAATATCTTATTGGCAATTGGCAATATTTTTATATAATATAATTAGATAAAAGATTTTTCACGTCAAAATCATTTATATAAATATACTGAGGAATACATCCTCTTACAACATCTAGCCACCTATATTGTATAATATAATAATATATAATTAATTTTAATATTGTTCAAATTAAAGGCATATGATTTTAAATGTATGTAAATTAGAATAATACTGGGAATAGAAACTTGCGCAAACGAATTCTGATGTACCTATTAAAAGTGGAGCATCCACTAATGTAATACAACGCCATGTTAATTGAAATGATATAGTAATCGTATATAAAGCTTGACCAATTTTATAACCATACCTTTGTATACCATCTGACTGCAAAGTTTTCGTAATATAACGTAAGAAGATACTTATTTGAGTCCGAATTACAACACGCGGCGTAAACAAATACAGGCTCGTTTTAGTTGAGTATCGCAGGTGTGGACGTTTTTTGTCATTTCGTTGGTTCTGTTTGTTTATTTCGCAGGATTCTATGATATTAGTGTTTATTGCACAAATTTAATCATGGGTAAACTAGGGGAACTTTCGCCTTGTGAAAAAAGAAATTAAAACCGTGATTAATACTAAAATGTATTCAACCCAAAGGTTGAAGGTGTCTAAAGCTATTATTGATGCATAAAGAAGGACATTGAATCAGGATTGAGCTCGAAAAGAAATAAAAAATGCAGTAAAAAGCTAATTTTTACCCCAAAGTCAGAAAAATTTGCCATCACCAATTTGAAAAAATCTCAATTGTTTAAGATGTGAATGCTTCAATTAGCCAAGAAGCTAAATGAACACCTGCAACGAAACAAAAGAGTTTGAAGTGTGCCAAACAATTGTGAGATAAAGATGTGGATTTTTGGAAATTGTTAATTTAATATTAAATTTATTATTTACGATAAAATAATAAAAACTCAGAATTAATTGGAATGTTAATTATGTTTTAGGGTTGAAATTTTAATTCAATTTGCGCGTCGCCATCGAGGAGAAAAAGTTTATTCAGACTCCACCATTTAGACCATTAAGTACCCTACCAAGATGACGATTTGGTCCCTCATCGGTAGCAAAGAAATTGGATGACTCGATTGTTGCCAAAAGTGAAAGAATGGTTGACAAATGTGTAAGCATTTATGCAATATGGAACACCCTGCCATACAGCCCAAGCACTGAAAATATATTTGCAGTACTTAACAAAATATTCTATCATACATCTACATATTGAATTGGAAGCATAATAAAAAGCCAGGATATGACTCCAATTATATGTAAATATGTGGGTTGCTGATGAAATGAGAAATGACTAAAGAGGTGATCAAGCTCATAGCCATAATTATCCATGTGTAGAATAATCATTCAGAAATGCCGGGAATAATATAGTCTAGCATGCCTCGCCAAATTGAGGCGCCCATTGCGGCAAAGAGTGGCTCAACAAAATGTGAAATTTCAGACACAATTGTTCCTATAATAATAAATAAATATTTTCAAAGAATTTAATGTTTCATTTGTGGTGTCAGCGACGTAATGAAGTAAATTATGTATACAGATTAAATTCATTGTAGTTAAATACTAGAAACCACATTTTAGTAGCTGTAAATTAAGATTTTGCATAAAGACTACAGTGAGTCTCATAATTTGCAAATATTGTTTATATACATAATAAGATTTCTTAGTCGTAGCGGCCTAATATGTTTTTTTTTTCGGTAAAATTAAGTTAAAATGTTATTTTAATTTCAAACAAGCTATTTAGTAGAACACAATATGTTTACCGAAATCTAAAAAATGTGTTTTTAACTTTTCTAACAGGCATATTGGGCCACTTCAACTAAGAAATCTCACAAACAATATTTGTTTGGGCCAATAATTAGGGCCAAGTAAAGGAATTGTTTCTACTAATTTGGCCAGTGAGTATATATTTCGTTTGAAATTTCTGGTCAATTGTTCAGTATAGTTACATCGCAATTTATTTGGCAAACATGTTGAGATGACAACAATGTATTCTCCAAGATCACAGGTTTTGTAGCAGTGTATTAACAATTTACAAGAATGACTAGATCGGCAAAATCTAAGCACATTTCTGTCTGCAATGAAAATTTGCCGTTTGAAAATGATTGATTTTGACTCGTTTAATGTCGTGTAAGAAGATTAAAAGTTGTCATATTAATTTCTTGTTTATACGCTAGCGACAATATTGAAGTGAAAAAAAAACCTAAGATACAATAGTGGATGATATCAATGATATACCGAATAAATAGATAAAATGGTTTAAGTAAAAGTATTATTTTATTTTTTTTAAGTTTAAAACTCTCCCAGCACCTTATTCAGAAATAGAGCTCCTTGACGTACAAGACAGCGACTACAAATAAGAAGTGTATGTAAAAAATTAAGCAACGTAAAAATTGCAATGTAATTGTACTCAATTCGAATCATACATTTCTGATTAGGCCGGCTCTTAATCGTTACTTAGAAACTGTGCCAAATATTGTACGTACCAAATTTAACTTGTAGTCCTTGTAAGATGCAATTCCTTTTCCAAGGTATTCAATATTTTACGAGCTGTTCACTTATTGTTGGTAATATTTTTAGAACATGCATTTTATGTTAGCAGGATGCTATAAATATCAATGTAATGGATATAAACAATAATACCTTTCACTAGTTATAAGATGTACTAGGACGGAGTATACCATCTAGAATTAATATTTGACATTTTGGATTACATAGCGGTGGTTGTACTAATATAGTTAGCATGTAATATAGCTTCTAGGCATATATATTTCATTGTAAACTAATGCTCTTATGTAAAACTTGAAATAAGATTAATAAACAAAACACATAAGTACCATAAGTACTTTAGAACCTTAACAATAGCTTAATTATTCGATTTAATGGTAAAGCAAATCAGAGAAAGATAAATTTTAGTTTGTTTACTTGAAAAGCTTTAACGTGACTATACCACTGGAGAATACGTCTTCTTTACCTGGCAAGCATAAGAATACAGAGCAATTTTACTAGACTAGGTACGCAAAGCCGTATTTTTGGTATGTTGTACTCCTGGATCTAGTGTTAGCAGATTTTTTATATAATAGATAAAATAAATTAGGTGCATGATCAGTTAGATTCGACAAAACTGTTTTAGAAGTACCAGTCAGTTAAAGAGAAGTCGCATACAGGGTTAATGATGGCCTTGGATGTGAAGTATTTAGAAGTCATGCTTGATAAGATTCTACATTCTGATCCCACTACATCAACGTTGTCAATAAAGCTATTCAGCTTGATAAATGTGCAGAGGAACTAGAAGTTTGATCAATACATCCATGAATTATATGCAGAGCGAAATAATATAATACCATATTTAAAGTAGGAAAAAATCAAAAACGATTTCTTGGCATCAAGCAAAATAAATTAAACCAAGCACTGAAAGGGTGGGCCGCATGAGTGGATTGGAAAAGGCGGTGCTTAGTAAGAGAGAAAACTGCAACATATAATATTTTAATACATATCCTAAATAATCGACAGCCGTAGTAATTAGGTGGCTACCCGGTGTTGTGAGACATCGCTGAGAGCCGTGGTTCAATTCTCCGAGAGGACGATAATAATAGAGACAATAATAATAGAGGAAAAAAGAACAACAAAAGAGCGAACCCTGCTAATCTAACCGTAAGGTAAGGAAACTAATTGTGTTACCATTCCAAGGCTGACTCCGGAATGTCTCGAGGTCTTTCAAGAATTAACGATGGCAACTGTTAAACTGGTCCTTAGTTTGTGGGCATTTTAATATAGCAGAAACCTGAAATAGTATTAAAATAGAAGTAAATAAAGCTAAGGTACAAATATGTCTACTACTGGTCGAGGAGCATCTGGGAGGAAATTTTCGAGGCTTTCCTGAAAACATTATCTAACATTAAAACCAGAAATCTAGTTAATATAACTTTCAATGATTGGGCCCATGAAATAAATGGAACGACTACTCTTAAAACATTACCAGAGGGAAGTAGTATAAGAGGCAGTGGCAAAGAGATGAGAGGTGAACTAGAACTAAAAAAATTGAGGGACTACAATTAATGCAAACATGTATATTTTGAGTAATTAAGAATAAACCATTACACAGAGGAAAGTCGCTGATATCGTACCACTGCTTCGTTAATTGATACTGTGCATTGTCTGTCAAAAATTGCAGATACTCCGTGTCAATCGTCAATGTTTGTGTGAATTTTTCGTGTTTTGGAAAACGTTGATAGAAACTTTGATCACTTTTGAAAACGGTCAATAGCTTCATTGAAATTAAGTACCTAGCTTTTGTGAACACCTTTGGATAACATTTAATCTAGTCTTTGAAAATTGCTGTGTTTACACCCTAGTATCATTTTTTAGGTTAAGACACACAATTTAAGGTTAGTAGTACCTGTTGCCCATATCGTACCATTTGGGAAATCGTATGCTTTGGTTTTATACTGTGACTCTTTTGTCAACCAATCAAATATGCACTGCCCTTGTGAGTTATAGATGACAACAAGAAAGTATGACGCGTGAGGATATGTGTCGGGCCGTGCAGGAACATCGTAACGAAGACGTCAAGTCCCTTGGGCGACCAAATGTATTACCACCAGATATTGAACAGGATCTAATAAATCATATTTCAAAGCTAGAAAGTTAGCATTTCATATTGCCATTCTTCTCGGCAATCTCACACACTCAAAACATCTTTTTAAATTGCTACAGAAAATGGTGTTATAACTACCTCGACAAAATATCCTGTCATATTTTCAAAAATGTACTACATTTTTTGAGAATGTTCTATTCTATTCTAAATCCGTATAGAATAAAAAGTAAAAATTCGAAATGTTGGCAATTTAAATGTCGAAATTGTGCAAATTGTATATATTATATTATTTCTTTAAACGTCTGTTAAAATGTGTTACATAACTTGTTGCTATTGTTTTAATAATAACCGTTATTAATTACTCAATAAATCTTTAATTAAAAGTAATAAAACTCAAACACATCCAACGTCTTTCATATCCAACCGCTTACGTTTGCTTTCATACAGCGTTTGTAAAATTACTGAAGGATTATTTATTTTATTGCTGTTACATACTCCACAAAACAAACGAATGACAAGTAAATACTAACAAATTTAATTTACTATCTCGATTTACTATTAATGCGAAAAATAATAAATATTTTTATGAATATGGGAAAAGTTCTGCGCTAATTGTTGTTTCTTTACATAGGAATGGCATTAAATATATCCTGTAAATTGAATATGCTGCCTACCATGTCCTTCATTTTCACAATTAATATTGAAAAACAAATTGAAGCGGCGCAAAAGCCTTTGTGTTGCTGTCTTAATAAGTTTGCTCCAAGAAGTGTTTATTCTGCTCTTAGGGATAAATAAGGAAATTTATGTCAATATTGACTTTTAACTAGAAATCTCAATTTTATTAACAATATGAATGCACTGTAATATAATACGCAGAATCCTACAGAATTTTTTAGGTAAGAAAATATTGCTTAAGCCATATATGTATACTAAGGACTTCATTCCAAATCATGCGTTAAATTTATGATTCCTATATTCAAAGCAAATTTATTTTAGATACTTAGCAAGCAATTTTAACTTTGAATACCAGTTTCATCGACTTTATATGTAGAAACTATAGGTTATAACGCATTGTTGGTGAATAATTACAAAATTGATAGAAAAGTTTGAACATCAAGATGTAAAAACATGTGTGTAATAAGCATAAGTTCGAAGTAAAAGTCTGTCATTTAAAGAAACAGATATTGTTAATTTTCCTGGTAAAATTTTGTGTGCATGGATGGATTTGATTATCTACCGGTGATATTTAGAAATAAAGTTAAAACATTATCTGTTCCAAGGAACAAACATTGCACTTATAAACAATTAAGACTTCAGAACTACTTTATAATTGCCTTTATTTTGTGCATCTCTGTAATGTTTACTTTATTACAATCTAGATTTTGGATTTTCATTCATGAATAATTTATTATATTACAGAAATATAAGTTTTAATATGTGTTTTAAATATGTGAAAATATACAGCATGTTCCATTAAAACTAATAAAGTAGACGGCGACTTCCGGTATAACCGGAAGCGCTAGAAATCTAGAAATATTTTAATTGAAGAGAACATAATCGATTATATACGATTCTGAATTTTCAAATTTATATTTTGGCCAGAACCAAATAAACTTCTAATAAACGGTCTCGCTGAGACACAAGGCATAAACATAATCTTAATTATTAAATGGGTTGATAGCCGAAGGGGTTAGACTGCACAACGCTTTTTCTCTGAAATTGTATCCCAATCGATTTACGATTTGCTGCTAGCAGCAAAGTGATTAACAGCGGGGCATTATAAACGGTAAGATAGTGCCGTCATAAGGACATCTAACACAAGTGCACAGAAACAAAATACACAGAGAGTTGCACCAGAATCGCTAGAAATCTAGAAATCTTTTAATTGAAGAGAACACGATCGATTATATGTATACAATTCTGAATTTTCAAATTTATATTTTGGCCAGAACCCCATAAACTTCTAATGAACGGTCTCGCTGAGACACCCTGTATATCAAAACATTTCGACAACTATACGGAATGATTCGAAGATGTGAAGAAGCTATAACTTATCGTAAAGTAGTCGGCCGCGAGAGGGAATTGCATACAGTCATAAACTAGCTTGTTGTTTCCACGTTTCTGTCGCAGTAATATTCGAGAGTTTAAAAGAAATAGGAAAAATATAACAGTGTTTAAAGATACTCGGATATTAAACTTCACATTAAGATAATTCGTCGATCTGGCCCATTTTTTGGGATGTGGCTGAAATGAAGAATGCGTTACTTTTCTATGCGGATAGTATTGGTATAATGATGAGTTTTATTGACTTCCCAATATTACAAGAATGATTGGAGGGCCTAAGCTGGAGATCTGTTACAGGACCTGAAGTAAATTTAGAGAAATTGACGCTAAATATGGTCAAAATCATACACAAAGCGGGTGAACAAAATCACATCGAATTAAATAATTTGGACCATATAGTGATATTAGAGTCGTAAATTTGGACCTTGTTAATTTCCATATAAAAACTTAAAAAGGTTGAAGTTTCTCTAAAGCATTAAACTTTGCATGTGGGAAACTTCTGACATTTTCGTTATATTTGTTATAACTTATAACAAACAAGAATTGAATATCAGCAAATTGTGATAATAGTGAAGAGCATTACCAATCACAAAAGTATGCACATTTGTTTAATTGAATAAAAACTGAACACTGTAAAACTGTAAGTAACATTTTCGAAAGTTTTTCTGAACTATCACACTGAAGATTTCCGAATAGCTTTTCCTATATTTACAAATGAAGACTTGATCGTAAATAATCCCTTCATAGCAGTATTTAAATACTTTATTAACAAATTACGTCAAATCCGATTACTAATGTCTATCTCAAAAGTTCTTGGAAAAAAGTAAAAGCCAATTTTATTATTTTATATTTGTTTTATTTTTTTACATTAAAAAACATTATTCATATATACTCTTAATTCAACTAAACATAATATTTACATGACGAATAAAGGCTCTTCTATGCCATGCAATTTGGCTCTTATATGGCCCATCAGTCTTTGGACGGTAGCAGCATCGACTTTGCGAATTTTCTAAAAAATTCTACGTCTTAACTGTATCATTTTATGTTTGCCAACCCCCATCATATAATTTTCTGCTCAAATGAGGCCTCGTCTCAGGAACATTTCGAAGGTTATCTGTCTTCGGAAAAAAAATTAATGCTCTTTGTGGCTCAACAATCTCTTGTTCTTTTGGCGTAATGGCACAAGGCTAAGTCAGACCAAAACATTATTTGGTCGATGAAATGATGTGTATTTATAAAATTTCGAAATTTTATGAGGCCTTTTCGTATGTAAATGTCTGCACTGATGGTTTCACCTCGAACACGTTCAACATGTAGCCGCGAAACACCAGCCTTGGATAGGGCGCACCACAACAAAATGTTACCTTCAAATTTGACTTTATTTTTTAATTTAATATTGTCCGGAGCGTCTTGTATATTGTCCGTATAGAAGCGGTAATTATCTTTGATATACAGGGTGTAACAATAGTGCGATATTCTTCCATATCTCCTTTGTTATGCAAAATACAGCAAATATCTAAATACAAAAGTTGTTTAGTTTTATGAAATTTATATTGTAAAATTATTCTACGATATACAGGATGTTTAGTTTGCCCGTAACCACCAGTAACTTTACATTTTTAAATAAAACACAAAATATGATCACGTTTTTGAATTGCCTAGGAAATTTTAAGGCAACTTTATACAGGATCATATTCAATTATTTTCATTAGTTTACAAGATATTTGGCATTTGTTTAAATTTTGACATTTTGCTCTCTTCAGAACAATGCCATTATTTCGGTAACGAAAAAATCTAACATTATAAAACTTGAAAAAACGTTAGAAGCATCTTCTGTGACGACAATAAACAGATGTAGACTTAAATACGTTATACAGAGTGTTCTAGAAATCAGTGTTTTTTGAAACAATTGAAATGCGAAAATCTTAATTTTTTCAAATTGAAACTATATTTTTATGGGTTGCTTGAAAGCGAAATTTAATTATCTATTAATTTGAATAAAGCATGTATGTAGTTAAAATTAATGGTTTTAGAGATCTTTCAAATATTTGATATTTCTGTATGTTGCTATGTAGGTGCGGTCTTTAAAAGAAACTTTAGAGACCAAATAGTAAATAAAAATTTGAAAATTGAACTTTCTATACTATTTGTCAGCATTGCTGTTGAAACGCGTCGGTGTTTTAGTTAAAACTTGTTTGGTGTTTAGTGGGTTAAAGTGTTTAGTGTTACACAATTAATGAAAAAGTGCAAATTATAAAGTGGTTCTTTAATTTGCCATAGTATTTGACATAACCACTGACATTCCTGTCATACAAACAGTTGACAATACTAAAATGGATACATTCAATTTTACCTCCTACTACCTTCCCCTATCATTTCATAGTTTCATTCATAGCTTTCATAGTTCAAGTTGTTATCCTGTATATTGTATAGTGGAGACTTTATACTCTTACGATAACATAGATTATTCCTGAATAATGTTCGACTAACAGTAGAGCATGAAATATGGTATCTTAGATCGAGATAATTTATTCCTTAACAGTGCCAATGTGTTTTCTGATCTTTCAATCGACCTTCGTTCATTCAGTCGACTTAAAATTTTGGGTTGTCTATTTTTAGGTAAATTAATACAAGATATACACTCTTCGCAATCTTTTATTGTCTGATAGGTCACAACCAAAACATCTTGCTCTCTGTAGATCCTAACAATAGCGCGTTTAGGTATTCGTCTCACCAACTGATAAATACCTCTAATATCAAGATTATACGACATTAACACTTAACATTAACTCTTTATAAAAACATTTGAGACATTACCTTAGATAATGTAGCTTGAATAATAAGTGTTGCTGAGTTTACATGAGCATAATTACTGCAACATTTTTTTTAATTGAAATATAGATGTTCTAGATTGTTCTAGGTTTGTTTTTCATAGTGTCAGAATATTAGATAAAGAATACGAAAAATCTCCTTCTCCTTTGATTGCTGTTCTAATTGTTTTACAAATAAATACATAATCCAGAAAATTAATACTTGTTTGTGCACAATTTCTTTGTTAGTACTCCGGATCATTAGGTCATAATTAAACGAAATGAGTTTGTAACTATAACATAAATTCTATATCATCTAAGAAAAAATACCATCATAGTAGGTACATATCTACAAAGGCAGTTTCAACAAAAGGTTAAAACATGAAACAATAATACAAGTATTTTCCTAATATTAATATAGTATGACTTGTCCCACAATTCAGTTTCAGAAAATTTGACGTTTTTCTATCTTTTAATAGCCATACTGAAACGATAACAACACATATCCAGAGAAACATAGATCCAGAAAATTATACTACAATCTTTGTTAGTACTGGGGACATTACATTTTTTTGCGAACAAAATTTTTTTGAAAATTGAATTGGTTGTTTCACGTTGTATTATTTTTAAATTACGTTTCTACTTTTTACCATACTGTCTTTTCAAAATTCTGATGGTTGTTGCACACTATTCCAGAAAATTAAGTTTCTACCTTAGTAGGTATACTATAAACACTATTCCAGGCGTTCTCCCTCAGTCACTCGACGTGGACACGCTGTATAAGTTGTATTTTGACAGCTAAAACCTGTCAAACTGTCATAATTATGACAATTTGGTGGTTTTACACAGGTTTTAGCCGTCAAAATACAGCTTATACAGCGTGTCCACGTCGAGTGACTGAGGGAGAACGCCTATAGTATACCTACTTACCTTTCATAGTATCTACCAGAAATATCGCAAATATGGTTATGTTCACAGTGAACTGATGCAGCGAAAGACTAGTGACAAGGTTAGAGTAGCAACTTAATGTTTGATTATAGGTTCTTGTTTGTGTCGTTACTCTAGTCTCGCCGTCTCTCGCTTCGTTGCATCACTATGAACGTAACCTAAGGCGATCTTTATAGCCGATTATTTTGGATAATCGAAATTTTGATTGGTTGCTTTTATGTTTGTAAATGAGCTGTTAAAAGACAATTACAGATGATGTAGTAGGCGTAATGAATTATAATCTTAATACGTATACAATACTTTTACTTTAGAGGTGTTGATATCTGACATAATAGTTATTGTTGTTTTATGATTAATTATATTTATTTCTTTATTTAATGTCCCTTTCTTTACCAGTAGCGTGCACATTAAAGTGAATATACAAATGCATACATGTATGTGCCTACATTAAACAAAGCCGTCATCCAGAAAATTTGTCGAAATTATCCTACGTTGTATTTTAAAAATTATCAGTTAGAAATTCAGGAAATAAATAATAATATTTATTAAGCAAGGGATGTTTTATTTTATTTCTGGATTGACTAGTATCTAGAATTACCGAAAATAGATTTACGCCCTTAAAAAATGTGTAATATCTTATTTGTTTCTAAATTCATATTTAGTTTGGGAATTATTCGATATTTTCAAATTAATTTTATTAAAGGAGTTATTTGTAAAAACCAGGAAAATTTAAGTATCACTCACACGCATGTATCCAAAATTAGATAGCCACCAGTGATAGCGCATCACTATTCGATTTATATGTATTAGTGTGGTTCGGTGTCCGAGTTATCCTTATAATTGGCATATCCCTAGATATAGGTTATGAAACAGACAATATGTATTTCTGTTGAAAACTAGAAAATAGTTTTATCACAACATAATTACATGTAATTTATTTTATACAATCCTTTACATTATCTTATTAACACCTTGTATATTGTTTTCTATTCCTCGAGTTCAACAATAAACTACATCAAATGCATACACCAGGTTAATTGTGATAGTAATCATTAGATTCATTGGTGCTATCATGATGAGAAGACTTATAATAACAGTTGGATAATACTTTTAGTTCAAAATTCTATTCAAACGGTACGGTTTCTAATAAATCTACTTGTAGTAGAGTTAAATGTCAATGCATAAAAGAGGTTGTTCTTCTACTGTGAGGTAAATATCGCAACGTCAATAGATATGCATGTATGCATATACATTATTATATTTGAGATCTTTAATAATTGCATTATTACACATTACCAATATTCTTCATCTGTATGCATTGCTGATTATTTCATTGAATTTAAAATTAAATCGAATACTTTTGACTTATTAATCATAGAATCGTGATGTTACGAATAAAATTGCGCTATGATGCATACAAATATTTTTAAATGTCACAATCGCTGTGTAATATAAGCTTTAATTAAAAATTTGAATTTACATATGTAATGGGTATAAAATAGATATCAAGTGATGCAGTAGCAATCAGCGTGGACGTATGGACACATATCGTTGCTATCGTGAGTATTTAAAACTCTAAAACGTCTAATTATATGCCTATTATAATATTGAATGGACATGGCTTTAACCACCGTATTATTACGAATTCCGCTAATCACTAACGTTCAAATGAATTTTACAATAGGCAACTGCATACGAGCTGTCTTTACAGATTGCTGGAAAGCATATTATAATGTTAGTCTGCGGATTTTGAAGAACAATTAGGAGGATATACATAAATACATGCTTCATATTATTTCTGAAAATTTAGTAAGATTATAAAGCGAGATGAAACTAAATGTTAAAGATACACATTCAAAGGTTCTCGTCGTACATTAAGAAAAATTGCGAGCTATTACAGACTTTGCCCCAGTCCGAATTCTATTTCTATTCAATATGCATATCGATGATTCGCTAGAGGGAAAATTGTGCAAATGCAGATAATATCGTAATCTACAGTGAAGAGAAAACATTAGGAATGCGTAGAAGTGTTAAAGAATGCCACGAAGATATATGTATCTCCACTAATGCGAAACAAACGAATCCTAAATACCAATTTCGAAATGTAATCTGCAATTTACGATACACATGTATCATATTTTAATCTATCTAATCCTGTATTGAGCGTAATCAAATATCTGGCTATATTATGAGACACTAATTTGTATACAGAAAAATAAAAATTCCTGAATCAAAGAAATGTATTTCTTTCAAATAATTTCTTTAATTCAGTAAGTATTGTAAATACATGTCTAACAAAATTGATTGTCTGTAATTGCCTATATTTTGTTGGTATAAATAAACCACTTAATAAAAAAGAATTTATGGTGCAAAAAAAACAATTACAAAAATTATTTCAATTTAAAATTATTCCAATGTTACTGTTTTTCTTGTCACAAATAAATTATTTATAATGTAGGAAGCTCTAGTAGATCGACCATTTATGTATAGATGTCGCGCCAAATAACATCATCATCCCCTGGAGCTGAGGCACTCAATAGGTGCAGTTTTTCTGGATTTTGTACACGTATTTGATTCAATATGGCAGAAACGTTTACTTTTCAAGATAGGTAGTTTTGGCATAAATCCCAACGTGACCGGAGTTATCCATTTTATATATGTTTGCCCGTATATGCCGACGACAGAGTCGTGTATACCTACTCTTCGAGAAACTACACGCTTGTATGTTAGAGGCTCCAAAGATTAGTCGATGAGATCTGAGACTGGGTAATCAAATGGCGTCTTACCATCAATGCCGACAAATGTGTCGCAATAAGGTTCTCCAGAAAACAGAATCCGCCCCCCTCCTTTGTCCCAACGAACATTACAATTGGTGGGCAAAAGTTACCCTGGGAAACGCACAGGCAATACCTCGGTTTAACACTAGATACTATGCTGACGTTTGAACAACATTTTTCTACCATTGCAGCCAAATTCCTTCGTGCACGCGCGGCTCTAGCTCCTATCTTGTGTTGGAAGAGCTCCTTGAGTTTAAGGATTAAGCTCATGTTGTATCCGGTGTTTCTCCGACCAATTCTAATATATGGTGTCCTAACCTGGTCCAGCGCCAGTAGAGAGTGATTAAGAAACTCGAAATCCTTCCCTTTCTTAATATAAAATACAGGGTGATCCACTAAAAAAAGATGAGAAAATAATGCATTTGTGTTTTGAATCGCCTTGTACACAGTTTTAGCAATGTTGGCAAAATATCACTTTGCTATAAAATTGTAACAATATAAAAAAGATATTCCAGTAAAAAAAAACAATTTCAAGCTGTTTCATGTGGAATACCTACACAGGACGTTGAACAGGCCATGATTTTCAGACAAAATTGATCATAACTTCTGAAATACTTTGTATAACTCAATGAAACCTTATATCATACCATATCCCATTTAAAAAAAATGCATGTTTGGTTCATCCTGTCAAAATCAGACAACACCCTGTATATATGACAATAATTTTAAAATATGTAGCTTAAAACTATGATTTTTGTACCTAACGTTTCTCGATATTTTCAATGTTAATAGATATAGTGAGCTTTGACGCACTAATGCGTCACCCTGTATATCAAAACTTGTCTAAAACATTCTTTATTACATGTATAATAAAAAAAGATATCACATATTGCTCACGGTATTTATAAAAATATTGACTAATTGCACTTCTCGTCGAAGTATCCATGATGTGCTTTAATAATAATTGCTTGGTAGAATTGAAGCGTGAGGTATAATAATTTTGTAAGAGTTCCATCTTTTCGCACAACTTTGTCAAACAATACAATCGAGGTCAATCTAGATCGATGGGTTTAAGATCTGGCAATTGTGGAGGCTAGATCACATTTTTCTAAAGGTCTTGTAAATATCCACTACATATCTTCCAACTACACATGTTTCGAGACGATTTTCTGAATTATAAGAAATGCTTTTCTAAAAAATCTTAACCAAGGTGAAACTACATTCTTGAGCATCAATTTTTATAGAATATGAAAGCAAGCCCTTTGCATTTTGCACAATTGCTAATTAAAAACTATTTCAAAAATTATAATAAATAAAAAGCAGGATAGTACTAAATACAATTTTGGAAGAAATATGTTTTACGACTGTAATAAAAGCAGTAAGTTTGATTATTTAAAACCTTTTGGTAGTATTCTGTTTACCATCATTGTACCGGGTGGCCAACTAAGAATGTTGCTCGGCCATATCTCAGGAACGGTTTACAGTACAGTTTGGAGAAAAAAATATGACTGACTAAAGTGACCTCGAAAAACATTTGGATCACCAAAAATTTTAATTCTTATTTTACGCAAAATTTACCAACAACTGGTTTTGGACTGCATTATTAATTTTTATTCAAGAAGCATATAAAAATATTGTGTCGCACAATAAATACAATTGGGATTCGAAAATATTGATAGTCCAAAAAAAGAAACAATTATTTTATTTTAATAAGTTAAACATCTAACAACATTACGTAAGCCATTATAAAATATTACGTGCAGAGTTTATGTGTTATGTGAAAGAGAGAAATGCACCAATTATTTAACGGAACGTCTGCTATTATAGGTTGTTGTTTATCGCGGTCTAGAGAATTAGGATACATTCCCACATTATATGTATGTATATGAACGTATTTGCATCGCTTTTGTTCTTCCTCCATTGTAAATAACTAAATTCGATTTTCGGTAGATAGAGAAAGTTCACGTAGCATCCGTGGTTTTCAGTATCTATTACTGTATTTAAACTGCAATTAGCGACACAACGTATAATAGCATTTTATTGTAATAGGCAGTTATGTTGTAAGATATATCTCGGTGATCTATCTGATAACTATAAGCATCACGTGCCTATATCATATTTGGTAATTACTACTGTATTATGCACAATACGCTTACTGTAACTACTTATTGTAGGTGTATCTTTATTATCCGTTATTTGAAAGTTTCTTAAGTAGTAAGCGAGAATATTGAGTTAAATTGGTTATTTAAATATTTACCAATCTCCAGATAATGCTAATGTATTTATATCATCATTGTTTGAAAAAGTAAATATATTTTGCTGTCCTAACAAAGCTAATAATAGTATGACATTATTTCTATTTTCAAAACATTTCAATTAATCAAGCATTAATAATTGCTATTGTTTATCTTCAGTCTTGGTGAGATTAGTCTGGCTGCGATTTTTTAGGTAATTAATATATACAAAACAATCTCGAATCTCTGCTATAGATAACACTTTGCGACAAATTTTAATTTGTAAAGTGTACGCGGTGCTAACAGCCTGCATCTTTGAAGTCTAGATTCCAGTATTTCTCCTTAAGTTTTTGGCAAGTTCAGAGCTCATTTAATTCTGACTGAGTTACTAACAATAAGTGAGGTCCGTCCTCTAGAGATGACAAATATTCATCATCGCTGGTTGATAATAATTTGGAAATGTCTTTCTCTGCATCTGTAATGGCATATTCTTCATTCGAAACACCTATAGGTCTTGGTATTGGCAAGGCTTCTGAATGAGGTACTGGACGAGTAACAAAGGACACACTAGCGTAATTAATCTTGTTCTTATTTTTGTTGGAGAACCCGGAAGTTTTCATGCAGCAAAAGTAGCAATTAGACAAATGGTCCGTTTGTTCCCGTCAAATCATACGTCTTGCAAATGGCATAGCTCTGTACTTACTGTTTGACCAGCCCCTCAGAGTAACACTACACTGTGAGCAGCAGCAAGAGTGCAATCCCTGTCCTGATATTTAATTTTTAGACCAAAATAGTAAAAATATACATTTTCTATAAAGGCGTAATAATCCGTTTATGTCGTTCGGTAATGAATTCTCCAAATACATAACAGAAGCTGTTGGGATTAGTTGCACATGAATATCATTACCAGTAACATAAGTATCGGAATTGTCCATCAAAAAACTGATACTTTCCAAAATATACAAACTGGGGACCGGTAAAATTTGTAGGGTTTTAAAAGCTTGTCTACAGTCTTCTGTGTACTTCAAATCAGAGAGGTTGCCGTCAGCATTACAATGTACAAGGTTATTAATGTATATCAGAAACAAACACGGACCCAAGACAGAACCCTGGGCGACTCTGCGCTCTACTCGTTTGGTACCAGATTGTAAGTGGTTGCGCTTGACAAATTGAACTCTTTCGCTTAAAAATAAGCGCAATAATGTAATGCTAGTATCTGAGAAGTTGTAGTATTTAAGCTTTTCAAGTAAAATAGGGTGACTGATACAGTCAAATGCCTTTGTTAGGTCGAATAGTGTGATACCCGTATACTTACGATCCTCGACATTCTTTAAAGCAGTATTTGTTAACTTTGTAGAGCTAGTGTTGTTGATAGCTTGTTACGGAAACCAAATTGACAAGAGCTAAATACTGCATTATCATCAAAGTATCTGGTTATTTGTTCTTTAAGTAATTTCTCAAAAATTTTGGAAAATTTAGGGTAAAGTCGTCCATATTGAACCGACTCCCAAATTGAACCGCTTTAATTTTATAATATTGCAACATGGCAGAGGCATCTACATATGAGATCTCGAAAATGTATAAATGGATACCATAAAGGTGCCAAATATCACACACAGAGTGGATCAGTGACTCGTGTCATCACTAAAGAAAGTTTTCCACATGTTTACGTGCAATATTTTGTGTTTTTGTCTAAGCAAATATAGAGTACCTTGCAAAGATAAGTAAAATTCAATTAGTTCATAAAGAAGTACATATTTTAGGTTACGTCTGGTAGGTACCATTAACAATTTCCTATATGCTGTTTGTTTTCTAATTATGTTTCTAATTTCTGTTAGGTTGCTCAAATTGAACCGAGTATAGTTTCTTAAATTGAACTGCGGTTCAACTTGGTTCAATAGTCATCTAAAATTTGGTGTCTCTCAGCCAAAGAGTGCAGAAGCTAATGAATAGTTCTGTAAGAAGTATTCAATGATAGGCTATAAGGACATGATTCAATGCATGCGATGCAAGACGTGGTTTCACTGTGAATGTGTGGGTGTAGGCCTAAACCAAACAATTAATAAAGTTTACAAACAATTAATACAATTTAGGACATGTTTTTATACCAGGTTCATTTAAGGAAACCAGTGGTTCAACTTAGGCAACTCTTGAAATTGAACCATTTGCAACTACAACTATTGTAATTAATAATTATTAGTTTCTTTTTTATAATGCTCGTTTGTCATTCACATTATTCTAAATATTCAATAAACATTTTTCCACAATTTAAGCTGCTTGTTTTAATTTTACGGAAAGTTGCCGTTGTTTCTATAAATTTTGGTTCAATATGGGCGACTTTACCCTACAAAAATTTTTCAAAATCCTCACACGATGAAGCAAATTTAAAATCAGCATGAAAAGCAATATAAACTACACCTAATCGTGTATTGGACAATGTAATTTATCCGATAGTGGGGATGAGTAAGAAAATTAAGAATAGAAAGGTTCAAAAACTAAAAATGATGCACAAAAATTATATTGCAAAGACGAAATCGTCTCCAAAGTGCAGAACAAATAGTATTTAAGGGTAATTCTGTATTACCAGCCTCTACAACTGGTGACAACACATTCCTTAGTATCTTGAAATATTTTTTGAAGAAAATGTTTTTGAGAAGATAGCCAATAAATTAAATAAATAAGTTACTAATGTTGGACATGGTAGACATAAAAGAATACCTGGATATTTGTGTATATTTGTCCATTCTACATTGTCTATTCGTGACACATCTAGTGAACTAACTTTAATATCTTCTTTTTTCAAGAAGTTAAAACATGCAACTATAGATTTCAATAATATATGTACATCTTCTCCTTTTTTGTACAATAAATCTTTTTAGCTTTGGACCTGATATGTATCGCCTTTTGCTATTCCCGTTTTACTTTCTCTGCTGCTCATTTCGAGAATGCATTGCGAGGTGCATTATATGCCTGAGAATAAGATTAAATATGAGAAAATTATTATTATTTAAAGTATTCTCTCGTTCAAACGGAAGCGACGTTTTAATTGGCATTCCCACAAACAAATTCATCTTGTTGTCTTTACAAATCTGCTAGCAATGTATTTTGAAAAACTAAGTAGACAAATGTGGATAAATATTTTTAAATTATGATTAAAGATGCCGGTGTTTGGTAAGGGAGTTCAGTTTAGGAAGCTGCCGCATGCATTATCATAACAGTGTAATACTTCGCTACTATACAGTATACAGTGATAATTTATCGTTATCTGATAAATGATCATTATTAAAAACCGAAGCGCAGTGATATGTATATACATAAATAAAGAAATTATAAATTTATAAAATGTGGTGAAACACTTGCCGTTTTAAATGTCTTCCGTCAAATCACAAATTGGATGAGATCGGTTAAATATTTGCAACATAAGTACTACTGTAAATTACACAGAATTAAAGTTATACAGAGTTTGAACACAAATCCACTGTAGCTTTTATTGAGTTCGATGCTTTTTACTGTTGACATGAATTTCATATTTTAGTCTGCTTTTGAACATTAACATTACATTATTATTATTATTAATATTATATTGCATTTTATTGCGTTGCCTGGGTATATTAAATTTGGAGAGCGAAGCATCAATTTACGCGGTTTATCAGAAAACAAAACTCTTTTTCGATAATTCTGACATCCTATTAGTATACTTTAAACGATCGAACATGTATCTGCCGTGACCGGGAAGCGTCTAATATCATATGTGCATAGATAAACCTCATTTGACGGCTATGTGTACTATACCAAAAACCGGCATCTTTAATTATAATACTAATTGATCTGGAAATGATACAGTTTTCGAAATACAATTTTGGTTAATTGAAAGATCGCGCCATTAAGTTTATAGAATTTATGTTGAGTTTGGATTTTCGTCAGCTTGAAGTTTTTTATATAACTTAACCTTTGTCGCTTTTTAAAAGTGTGTATTTGTTTTCGATATATAATAAACTTACCTTTCCTTGGCACAATAACATAATAACTTTGCTAATATATTTAAGAGTAAGAATTTTCATTTTTTAATCATGCTTCTTTAGAAAACTGTACTTAAATTAACAAAATAGCAAAGTTCATTATACCTATAAACATACTGCAAATGACTCACTACGTACACGTACACGTAAGAAACGAAGTTTTACAATACCATTGTTTTTATTATTTATATTTTATAAATATTCAACATATTTTAAAACATTACCTTAGGCGATGACGATTAACTGTAGAATTTGATGCTACGTGCATATATTTTTAATGTTTATTGTCTCGTGGTTAGACAATTATCATAAAGTTTCAAGTAAGGGTACGCGACTGCAATTCTTTCGTAACCATAGATTGCGGTTGCAACTTTTCCGCTTTACATTGTTATGCAGTCGAATTTGTGTATTTGTTTACTTCCCTACCAAGATGGAAAAAGCAGTTACTCTGAATAGAATTGTACTAATACTTTTATCGCGTTAAAAAATATTAACGTATTTAACTGCATCGTGTAACACGACACATATCCTTTCGTTTTCAAAAATACATACAGGATGTCTACCTAGTACGCGGAAGTCCAATATCTTGGTTGATAAGAGAGATAATTAAAACTTTTTTTATTACACGCGTCTAGTTTTCTCAAGATCTCCAAACCTAAAATAATGCCGATTACACAGAGTGTTCCATTTCCTCTGCACAAACAGCAACTTTGATTTTTAAATACAAACCTATATTTTTTATAATTTATTTTGAATCTACATGAAAAATAAAACAGACTTTATTTATAGTATTCATATGAAAAAACTGACAGTCTTTGAGCTATTTGGCGTACTATGTTTTTCTAGTAAATTTTTGTCAATTACAATATCGCGGTTACGCTAATTAACAGAAAAGCTATTTTTAGAACCAATGTTAGGCAATAATGGTTCTTCAAAACACCATGTCAGAAACTGACCTACAGTATAAGGGGTGCCCAGAAAATGTTGTCAAATTTGACGAAGCAAAATATGAAAAATCTCCGTTAATTCAAGTAGAACATCCTATATATTATTGATCAGTGAAACGCAGAATTAAAGATTCTACAACTTTGCTATAGCATTCCCTATGCCTAAGTTCAACACTTTACGTAAAAAACGCAGTATTATAGTAAAAAGTGATTAAATTTATGCATTACTTCAAATTTACTCCATTAAAAAAACAAAAAAATTTTCAAAAATTAAAAATACAATTACAAAAATTGTTCAAAGTGTTCACTGTGCAAAAGAGAATCCAAGTTTCTAATAAGTTTTATTATCAGTAGGTTCTTATGTATAATATTTTTATCCATTTTGCAGTAGTTCTTTGTTGTGAAATCGGGTTGAACGCGAACACTTTTGTAGACCATTCAGGTAAATATTATAAACTTAATAAAAACTTAAACAAATTAAAGAGATTGTTTGAAATATCCAGCGATGTTTTCTCAGTATAACATAATCCTATTTTGGAATTTTTTTGTCACATTTTTTCAAATTTGCTATGTTGCGATAATCTACTTGTATATCTGGCATTTTAATGTTACCTAACCTGAAATAAAAATTATTATGAAGAATAAATATCAAATTCATGAACAAGATTGCCAATAATGTGAAATGCAAAGGAGCATCATCATGCTGAAACTAGTGTCGATTACTAATATCTGGGGCACTATATGTAACTAATTTTCAAAAAAATTCAAATTGTTTAGTTAAATTGCGTTGGTTGAGAAAAGAACGATGTTTGTACATTCGTTTCTTCAAACAATCCCTGTTTTGTTTTTTGGGTTTTTATTAAGTTTATAATAATTACCTGACTGGCCTACAAAAATATTCGCGTTCAATACGATTTGACAACAAATAGTTATGCAAAGATGTTTTTGTAGAAACAAGTCTACATGAATAAAAGAACTTGCAAAATGGACAAAAATATTATACATAAGAACCTAATGATAATAAAACTTAGTATACACTTGTTGGATTATTTTTTGCACAGTGAACACTTTGACCATTTGTTTTATTGTATTTTTAATTTTTGAAGTTTTCTTGTTTTTTTTTTAATGCAGTAATGATAATTTGAAGTAATGCATAAATTTACTCACTTTTTACTATAATACTGCGTTTTTTACCTAAAATGTTGAACTTAGGTATGTGGAATGCTATAGCAAAGTTGTAGAATATTTAATTCTGCGTTTTACTAATCAATAATACACAGGGTGTTCCATTTGAATTAACGGACATTTTTTATATTTTACTTCGTCAATTTTGACAACACCCTTATACTGTAGGTCAGTTTCTGACATGGTGTTTTGAAGAACCATTATTGCCTAACATTGGTTCTAAAAATAGCTTTTCTGTTAATTAGCGTAACCGCATAATTTGCGATATTGTAATTGACAAAAATTAACTAGAAAAACATAGTAAGCCAAATATCTCAAGGACCATCAGTTTTTTCATATAAATACCATACATAAAGTCGCTTTTATTTTTCATGTAGATTCAAAATAAATTATAAAAAATATAGGTTTATATTTAAAAAAACAAAGTTGCTGTCTCTGCAGAGCAAATGGAACATCCTGTATAATAGGCATTATTTTAGGTTTGTAGATCTTGAGAAAACTAGACAGTGAAATAAGAAAAGTTTCAATTATCTCTGTTATCAACCAAGATAGTGTATATACATACGTATATACACATATATATGTATCCTGCAGTAGTTAGGTCCTCCGCTGATAGACAATTTGCATGCAATAGGTCATCCGGCTGCAATAGGTCGCCCATATACGGAGGACCTATCGCTTTCCATGTAAAAGTAATCGGTTTGTAGCCTCCTACCACCCAGTAAAATTTTAAACGGGTGACTTAGAGCAGTTTTTTAGGTAGTTCGAGTATTTTAGTTGCGGACTTTGCCGTAGTCACCGATGGCACTACGGTAGCCCGTATATTGTGAGGTGTATATTTTGATTCTACTTTGCAGTAGATAGGTAATCCTCCGTATATTAAATTTAACATTTGCAGTAGATAAGTCGTCCGTAAAATTGACAACAGTGTATGGAATTTACGCACTAATAGAATGATGTAGAATTATTATATTGTCTTGGCTATTCAAGAATTTATGTAAGTTCTTCAGTAAACCGATAGATCAAGAAAATAGAACAATGAAAATAAAAATACGTTTCTAAATACATACATTAAAATAATATAGAATCACTATATCTTCTTAGAATTTCGTTTTATCGTTTTAAAAAATGAGAAAGTAGAAATATCGTTATTTCATCATGAATAGCACATTGTAAAATAAAACATGTAGCATAGCTATTTATGGATAAGTAAGAACTGTTCTTGCTCAAGGAGTATTTTATTAATAATTTCTATATTTACATTATTGGGAATATTTTATTATTACAATCATCTGCTACGCAATTTCGAGCACATTTAGTTTTTTTTTATTGCGAAAATTATTTCTCCCGTTACAAAAACTGAATATATGGAATATTAATTTCTGTAAGTAACAGCTTTATAAGTTTTTTACAAAGTATGTTAAAATGCAATTAAACAAATTAAAATTAGACTAATAAAAAGGGATAGCCTTTTGATGGCGCATTCCGTTGGCGAATAAAAACCAAAACACTTTTTTTATATATTGAAACAAGATCAAACCGCCTTGAACATATGACAATTTTAGCTACAACATACATAGAATAAATTATATAAAAATATTTAAATTCACAATTTCTTTTTTTATCGATTTCCAACAAAAACTTTTATTTTTAGTTTTTGTTTTTTACGATGAGGTCTGTTGCAAAACCTCTTCTTCCCCCGTTTCTTTAGAAGTTGGAAACAAATGCTATACTGAAAAAGATGCTATAAATAGGAAAAATTAATAATTTACGGAATACGTAAATAACAATCAGGCTAGAAACAAAAACGCTATTTATTCATTCTAAAAAAATAAAATACAAATTAGGTAATCATTAAGGACTCTTATTGTATTGTAATGAATACAGTGTTGAATTTAATTGCATGTACATACATCATTTGATGTAAAAATATTATTGGTCTGCTTGGCCAATTAGACTCGTTTTGTATCGACCTAAAGAATAATAAGTTTGTTTTATTAAAAAATACGTTAGTAAAATATCATACGAGGGCGTATTCTTATGTTATCTACCTAGCTATGAAATAAAAGAGTGACGATGTCAAACAAATTATTGAAAAATTGCTGTCACTGTTTAGAAGTACATGTGCTAAGTTGTGTTTAGTTTGTGCTGTGTACAGAGATTTGAGACGTCTACTTCTTGATAAAATGAGTGAAACTAAGGTTGAACATCGCAGCATAAAATGTTGATAAGCAAGTTCCTGACAAAAGAAGGCAATGGTCTAAAAGCCATTCATGAAAGAACTGTTACTGTGTATGGGGAAGATGCACCATCTTATTTTCAAGTAAAATATTGGTCTAAACTATTTCGATGGGACCGAGAGTCAATCAATGATGACCCAAAGTCCAGACGATCTGTTGAAGCTCCAACTGAAGACATTGTGCGAAAATTCGAAAATTTGGTACCAAAAGATCGGCGTGTAAAGATCTCTGTCAGTGCCAATGAAGTCTGTATATCCGAAGCAAGTGTCCTCAAAATTTTGCATGACGATTTTGGTATGAAAAAGGTGTCTTACACCTGAACAAAAACTGTACAAAAAAGAAGTTTCTCAAGAAAATTTGGCCGAGTAGAAGAGAGAAAATATTTTTATCTCGAATTATCACCGAGGATGAG
Organism: Holotrichia oblita; assembly: GCA_023690525.1. Taxonomy (NCBI): domain Eukaryota; kingdom Metazoa; phylum Arthropoda; class Insecta; order Coleoptera; family Scarabaeidae; genus Holotrichia; species Holotrichia oblita. The sequence goes on along the minus strand of CM043016.1, from coordinate 70,302,430 downwards.
ACTTGGGTACATCATTGGGACCCTCCTACTAAACAAGAACACATGCAGTGGGTTCATAAGGTCTCTCCACCACCAAAAAAGGCCAAGACGCAATTTTCTGGAAAAAAACTGATGGCAACTGTTTTCTGGGATGTTGAAGGAGTCTTGCTTATTGAATATATGCCAAGAGGGTCTACCATAAATGGAGAGCCCTACAGAAGCACAATAAAAAATGTAAAAACTGCTCTAGAGGAAAAACGCTCGCATTCTTGTCCACAAAAAAACTTGTTGCTGCATGACAATTGCCGGGTTCATAAGACAAACAAAGTTCAGCAGATAATCAATGACTATGG